>PVKP010002325.1:0-125719 GCA_004027715.1 Plecturocebus donacophilus
CTTCAGGATAATGGAGAAAATGGTAATCCCAGTGAATTTCATGAGCATAAGCCCACTGCCACACTTCTTTAGCCATAAAGTGAGTGCCCTCACAAATCTATTTCACAAGGCATCAGTCTAGGATATATTTTCTGGACCCTCCCAGCTGAGATGACTAAGTCTAAAGGGACTAATCCACTCCAGCATTCCAATCTACCTTTGGATTCCTTACTCCACATTAAACTAAGGAAGATCAGGCGTTTCCAGCTTGCTCACAGTGGGCCATCTTTTAATCCATATTTCAGCTAACCAAGCAAATAAAAACTATTAGAAGCTTTTTTAACTCCCTAAGCTGCAACATTAAATTATGCCACTTCTGGGGATGGGGAAGCTGATTCTTCTAGCAAAAAAAGTTTCACCATAGTTTACAAACTCAGTGTCCCCATCTTCATCAAGGTTCTCCCACACATCCCCGTTCCAAGTTGCAGTGTCCCATTCTTCTCCAGCCAATCTCCTGACTTTAACAGTAGACACCTGCAAAGCTGTGCATGCACCTTTTGTTGCTGGTCAGCTGCTCACATAATAAGAGCTTGTATCTCTTATTATGAGACACAATTTCAGCTCTTTCTCTACAGAAGATAGGACTCTCATTCAGGGCAATCTTACCAGATTTGAGGCTCAGTATCTGCTTCTGAAGCCAGGAAACAGAATCCCTGAGTTCATCATTTTCTTTCATTACTTTGTTCACAGAACTTAGGAGCAACCAACCAGCTTCATTATTTTCCTTAGTTCTCTACATATGGTCAAAGGCATTATGTATAGAGTAACTAAACTCCTTGCCTCTCATGAGCAATTAATCAAATGCATTTATTTCATATAATTCTCTAAACAATTCACCCCAATAACTATCAGTGTTCTCCATACTAATAGAAGGAGAGCCCTTAGCATTTTTAGGTTGAATCATATTAAGCAGCCAACTCCAGGAACCCCAATACCAATGAAAGAACTCCATCCTTAATATTCTGTTCCTCTAGAATCACTCCTGGTACCAAAATCTGTATTTATCAGGGGTCTCTAGAGGGATAGTACTAATGGAATACAGATATATAAAAAGTAGAGTTTATAAAGTATTAACTCACACAATTACAAGGTCTCACAATAGACTGTCTGTAGACTGAGGAGCAAGGAGAGCCAGTCTGAGTTCCAAAACTGAATAACTTGGGATGCAATGTTTGAGGGAAAGAAGCATCCAGCATAGGAGAAAAATGTAGGTTGGGAAGCTAGGCCAGTCTCCCTTTTCACCTTTTTCTGCCTGCTTATATTCTAGCCATGCTGGCAGCTTATTAGATTGTGCCCACCCAGATTAAGGGTGGGTCTGCCTTTCCCAGCCCACTGACTCAAATGTTAATCTTTGTTGGCAACACCCTCACAGACACACTCAGGATCAATATTTTGTATACTTCAATCCAATCAAGTTGACACTCAGTATTAACCATCACAAAAATATACATATTTCTAATTGTTTCTTTGCCATATTGAATCTTTTATTAATATGTAATATTCTTGTTTGTCTCATAATCTTTTTTGATTTAAAGTCTATGTTGTCTGTTATTAGTATGGTCATTTTTCTGAACTTTTATTACTATTTACATAGAATATCCATTTTCATCCTTTCAACTTATTTGTCTCTTTGGCTCTAAAGTGTTTCTTGTAGACAGCCTATACTTGGATCATGTTTTTTTTCATCTATTTTGCCAACCTCTGTCTTTTGACGGGAAGTTTTAATTCATTTACATTGAAAGCAATTACTGATAAGTAGTAGGGGCTTACTTTGTCATTTTGCTATTTTTTTGTCTATATGGTAGTATCCCTTATCCATAAGGGATATGTTCCCAGACCCAAAGTGGATGCCTGAAATCATGGATAGTACTAAACCCTATACACACTATATATTTTTCCTACACACAACCACCTAAATTAAAGTTTGATTTGTAAATTAGGCAGGGAAAGAGATTAACAAAAATATAGTAATAATAAAATGGAGCAATTATAGCTGTATACTATAATAAAAATTATGTGAATGTGGTGTTTCTCTCTTCCTCAAAATATTAATTACACTGTCCTCACCCTTCTTCTTCTTGTGATGAAGTGAGATGATTAAATACATATGTAGCGAGATTTATTAGATGAATGATGTAGGCATTGTGACATAATTGGAAAAGTCCAAAATAAACAATTCATACATTTTAAACTGCCTGTCATTCTGAGTAGCACGATGAAATCTTGACCTGGATTGTCACTGGTCACTTAATAGCCATCTTAGTTAGCAGCTCAATTGTCATAGTATTATGGTATTTATGTTCAAGTAACCCTTATTTTACTTAATTCTTGTTCAAAAGTAGAAGAGTGCTGATTAATATTTTTGACCTGGAGTTGACTACAAGAAACTGAAACCACAGAAAATGAAACTATGCATATGAGGGAACCACTGTATTCCTTATAGTTATTTTCTTCCTCATATTCTGCATTACCATCTTTTTTCTGTTTGGTTGATTTTTTGGTAGTGAAATATTTATATTCCTTTCTCACTTCCTTTAGTGTATACTCCTTAGCTATTTTCCTGTAGTTATCATGGGGACTACATATAACATCCTAAAATTGTTATGCTAATTTGAATTTATACCAGTTTCACTTTAATAATGTAAAAAGTCTACACCTTTAACTGCTTCAGCTTCAAGCCTACCTTTTTCAGTTGTCAATGTCACAAAATTATATCTTTATACATTGTGTTTTAAAAAATACAAACTAATACATTTTAATGTATTTGTCTCTGACATTATGTAGAAAACAAAATGTTAATTTACAAACTAAAGTTATAATAATACTAACTTTGACACTAATAATTGGTTTTTTAATGTGTAAGTCTCTTAGAGTAGAGAACAAAAGGTGGAATTATATATCAAAGTTACCACAACACTAGCTTTTATATCTGCACATGTACTAACCTTTATTGAGATCTTTATGTCTTACTATTTAGTGTTCTTTAATTTCAACCTGAAGGTTCCCTTTAGCATTTCTTGTAGGGCAGTTCTAGTGGTAAGCTTTTGAAAGATAGTTTTGCCAGCTACAGAATATTTTCAACCTTTTAATTTTTACTTTTTGTTGGCATATTGTAGTTGTATATATTTATAGGGTACATGAGATATTTTGATACAGGTATGCAATGTGTAATAATCACATCATGAAAAATGGGGTATCCATTCCCTAAAGCATTTATTCTTGGTGTTACAAACAATCCAATTATACTCTTCAAAATGTTCAATTAAATCAGTTATACAATTCTTGGTTGACAGGTTGTTCCTTTGTTTGTTCTTTCAGAAGTTTGAATATATTCAGTCCACTGCCTTATGGATTTAAAGTGAGTCTCTTGTAGACACTATATAGTTGGATCATTTAAAAAACTCTATTTTGCCAGTCTCTGACTTTTGATTGGAGAGTTTGATTCATTTACATTAAAATCAATTACTGATAAGTAGGGACCTACTGCTGTCATTTTTCTATTTTTTTTTTCTACACATTAGTCCACTTATCCTTAGGGGAAATGCTCCAAGGTTTCTCATGAGAAATTTGCTTATAATAGTATTGAGATCCTTTGTATGTGATAAGTCACCTCTTTAAAGCTGCTTTCAACATTATCTATTTTGGGATTTTTGATACTTTGATCATAATGTATATGAATCTTTTTTTATTTTTTGTCTTGGCACTGGGTTCTAGTAAAAATACAAATAAATATCAGCACTACAGTTAAGAATTGTCAGTCTAACAGGAACAAAGACATACACATGGATAGTATATATAATAATTATAATACAAGGTAAGATAAGACTATGTGAGGAACATTCTTAAGAAATTACAGAAGGATGAAATGTTATCTAACTGGAAGTTAGGACATGAGTTTATAGGAAAGAAAGGGTAATGTATCTCACTTTGGAGTCTCTTTGAGTTTATTCTATTCAGAATCTACTGAGCTTCTTGGATGTTTATTTTCATGTCTTTCATTATATTTGAAAAGTTTTCAATCATTATTTCTTTAAATATTCTGTCTTCATCTTTCTTCTTCTCTTCCCCTCTGAGATTTTCATAATGTGTATGTTAACGTGCTTCATGGTGTCCCACAGGACCCATAGTCTCTGTTCACTTTATTTCAATCTTTTTTCTTTCTGTTTCTCAGAGAATAATTTCCATGGTCCTATCTTCAAGTTAGTTGATTTATCTGCTTACTCAGATTTGCTCTTGAATCCCTCTAATGACTATTTCATTTCAGTTATTTTCTTTGCCAGCTCCAAAATTTATTTTTCTCTTTCTTTTTAGATTTTCTATCTCTTCATTTATGTTTCTATTTTTTTTTCAAACACTGATTTATTGGCATTCTTTATGCCTTGATTTGATTATTTGAGGATCTTTGAGACAGTTGTTTAAAGTCTGTGTCTCACTGAGCCACCATCAGTTCTTTGTCAGGGGCAGTTTGTGTTGTTTTTCCTTTGAATGAGCCATATTTTCCTGGTTTTTAAATATGCTTTATGATTTTTGTTGAAAACTAGACATGTTAATCTAATGATGTAGTAACTCTGGAAATTGGATTCTTCCTCTTCACCAGGATTTGCTGCTTTTTGATCATTGCAGGCTATTCTGTGCCAAGAATAAGCCAGAGGGGCAAATTTAATGTCTTCTCTGGTCTTTTCTGAGCCAGTGCCTTCCCCTGGGTATGTGTCGTGACTTTCTAATTTTCTTGTGTATGTGGTTTATTTTCAATGAGTTAGTCTTCAATGTCTGGCACACAAGTGGAAAAAGAGAAAACTGAAGGTGAAGGGGAAGTCATTCGTCCTTTAACACCCCTGGCAGTCACTTCAGTGAGAGGGGAAGGGGTTGCAACAACGAAAGGAGATAAAATAACAACAATTTTAGCCTCTTTGTACATCTGTAATCAAAAATAATACTCAGGGCATAGACCCCTGGTATTTGGAGGAAAGGATCCTTTTTGTGCACCCTTGCTTCTTCAAGCTATGTTTAAGCTCTTCCAGGGACATGTGCAGATCTACCAGTCATTTGGCTGAAAGGTGGGGGATGAATGCTCCTGTGCCAAGAGCTGAAATTTACTGATATTAACTGCAATTTGTTATTCAAGTCTTCAGTTGCAAGCCTTCAATACACTGTAGAACTCCAAAATAGTTACATTAGACGGATTGTGCCAGTGCAATTATTGTCTAGTTAGGGAGAAATATTTCACATGCTTCATACTCCAGCATCTTCCAGGAATCCACTTTGTACTATCTGCTCTTTGGGAGGGTCACACACACTCCTCACAAAAAATAAAATCTCACTTAATATTCAAATATCAATAAAGTGCCAACTTTTGTCTGTACCTCTGATCTTAGTAATTAATTACACACTCCTCCATGAATCCATAATCTCTGCCAGGTGATATTTACCATACAGCATTGACATTTATTATATTCATCCTTATTTTTAAACATGTCAGTGCATGACAAACACCTGGAGAGTTTGGTTAACAAGAAAAAAAAAGAAAGAAAGAAAGAAAAGAAAAGAAAACACAGATTTTTGGAGAAATATCTCTAGAGCTATTGAATCATAATTTATAAAGATGATGTCCAGAATTATGTTTTTCCCATCAATGTTCATTATTTGCTTTTGATAATTTGCTAACAGTAATAAAGCCTCAAGCACATGTACCACTTTTAAAACTGGAAATGCAGTCAACTGTTACTCGCCCTCTCAAAGAGCATGAACTATTGGCAAAAGAGTGAAGGTTGAAAAATTGTCAAAATAAATTTGATCCTAAGAAAATGGGAATGGATGTTAAAGAAACAACCACAAAGTCCATTACAAGTATATAATCAATTTTTCAATCATTAAACCTATTGCTATGCATCTACCCATTAGTACTACATGCTGCAGTAAACAATCTTGTACACATCTTTACCTTCATGGGCTGTTTTTTTTCTTATAAAGTGTGTGAAAGTTGTCAGAATCAAAATGGAGTCACTTATGTTAAAAATCCTGACAAGTGGAGCTGGGGAAGGCTATGAAGGCAGGGTTTCTAGGCATGTGTGTCTGAAAAAATAACTACGAAAAAATACTCTGCATAAAAACACAATCTCTTGCACAAAGGCCACCATAGCCTTACGCGCACGCGCGCACGCGCACACGTGCACACACACACACACACACACACACACAATACTTCCAGGAGGATATCTGCCCAGCAAACTGCCTGTCGAAACTTTGGACTGATGCCACCCTTATTATTGATCCTTGTAGCCAAGGATAATTTTCTCAAAACAACTTATGTGACCCTCCTCGTTTTTCCTTTAAAATATTTGTATTCCTCTATCTCCCTGATTTTGCTTATGCTTATTCCTACCGGAATACTTATTCACAAGTAAATATTGTCAAACCTAGAAGTGAAATGAGGGGTCAAAGCCTATAGTTCTAATTTCAATAAATATCCTGGGTTACTTTATGAAAACTATAATAATTCTTATTTCAATGAGCTATATATGAGAAGGACACTTTATCTATACTGCTGACAGCAATGAGAAAATTTAGTGTAGTGGTTAAAGGAACAATCTCTCGGGCCAATGTGCTTGAGATCAATTATAACTCTGTAACTTTTCTCCCTTGAGACCTTGAATAAATTACTAAATCACTATATTCCTTGGTTTAATTGGGTATAAAATAGAAATAATAATACAAGTATTGAAATATTAAATTAATATTAGTTTTATTCATATACTTGTTGTAAAGAATATGTGAATTAATTATATATAGAACATGAGAACAGTCTCTAGTATAAATCAGTACTTGATTATAAATGTCCACTATTTTTAACAGTTTTTATGATCACATTTTTTATATTAGAAATCTGATATAGAAAAAGTATTGTATAACTTAAAAGAATTCACATTTTGTTATTACTAGGTTGAACATACTTTCATATGTTAACTTGCTATTCAGATTTACTTTACTGTGAATTTCTTATTCATATTTCCAAAAATTCTGTTCCTAATTATCATTTCTTTGTTAACTTGGAGAAATATTCTGTACATTAAATATTTTTCTAATCTATGAAAAAGCTTTTGACTTTACACCTTTTGTCAATTTTTTATTGTATTATCTTATTGCAAATGCTTTAAAACTTTCATGTTGTCTAATAATAATAACAACACCAGTGATCATAGGCAACCTTGTCTGACTCCTATTTTAATAAAAATGCCTTTAAAAGTTCACTTTTTAGAATTTTTCCAGTTGGATGTTGGTGAAGACCCTGTATTATACTCAAAAGTTTTTCTTTTAATTTCTATTTTATTTAGCACTTTAATCAGGAAAAAAAAACTGCTGAATTATTTGAAATGCATTTTTAGAATGTAATGATACAGTTATAGTTTTTAAAATGCTATGTTGTATTTACATAATGATATAATTTGATAATTTACTATTGACTACCTTTGCATTCATAAGATATTCTTTCACAGGTCATACTCCAGTGTTCTTTGGACACATGACTAATTTCTAGGTTGCTAATATTTTGCCTTTTAAAAATCTGAAGTCATAAATAATATTTCTCTAGTTAAAAGTGAGATTTAGTTAGTCTTTATAAGGCTTAGCATTACTGTTATGCTATTCTTATCTTTTCTTCATCAGAATAGCTTAAGAAGCGTTGGTATTATCTCTTGTTCAAAAGATCAAAAGAATATTAGCATACTTATACATGAGTCACTAATCTACATGCTTCACTCTTATTAAGACATTCAATCTTTTTGATGTTCCTTATATGTCAAAGCCATAATTAACATTCTAATTTCACAACTGAGGAAACCTGGAAATAAAGAAATCAAATCATATGTGTCTAGAGCCACACAGAAAAAAAAAAGAAAAGATTTAAAAAAAAAAAAGGCAAGCACTCAGGTAGTCATATTCTAGAGCTTAAGTATTATTAAGTTCTATTCTATAGCATAGAACTACTGTTAATTCAAAATTCATTAATTCAAAAATTGGCTCATTCAAGAGTATTTATTGAATGCCTATGATACGCCACTGTCTGTACTAGGCACATGAATAGATTTAGCAGTAAACTAAACATAAAGGATCCTGCTCTCATAGAAGTGGTACTATGGCTTGAACATGTCTCCTCCAAACTTCAGGTGTTGAAACTTAATAGACAACTTGATATTACTAAGAATTACTGTAGGGCCTTTAAGAACTGATTAGAGCCTGAGGGCTCTTTTCTCATTAATGGGACTAAGCCTCTTATCAAAATGGCTTTACTCAGTGTTTGGCCCTCTTACCCACATGCCTTCTGCCATCTTAGGACACAGTACTCCTCTTTTCCAGAGGATGTACCAACAAGGTGCCATCTTAGAAACTGAGAACAGCCCTCACCAGACAACTAAACCTGCCTACACTTGATCTTGGAGTTCTCAGCCTTCAGAAGTGCAAGGAAATATGTTTATGCTCTTTAAAAATTACCCAATCTGTGGTATTTTGTTATAGTCATAAAAATGGACTAAGACAGAAATCAGTACCAAAGAAGTGGGTGTTGCTACAACAGATACCAAAATGTGGGGAAGTAGATTTGTAATTGGGTAATGGGTACAGGCTGGAACACTTTTGAAGTAAATGTTGAAAAAAGCCTGTATTGCCATGAATGGAGTGTTAAGGGTGATTTTGATGAGGGCTCAGAAGAAGAGAAGAGCTATAGAGAAATGTTCATTCTTCCCAAAGATTACTTAAATTGCTTGTGAACAGAATGCTGGTGGAAGTATGGTTAGTGAAGACTATTCGAATGAAGTCTCAGACGGAAATAAGAAACAAGGTATTGGAAACTGTAGAAAAGGCTGTCCTCACTATAAAGTGACTAGGACTTTGTGGGAGGCAGAACTTAAGAGAAATGAACTAGGATATTTAGTGGAAGAAATCTCTAGGAGCAAAGTATTCAGGGTGCTACACGGATTCGCCTGTTTATAGTAAAATGCAAGAAGAGAGAAAAGATCTAAAGAAGGAATTTATAGTTAAGAGCAAAACATAAAGATTTGAAAAAATGCTCAGCCTATTCCTATACAAAATTTAAAAAGCTTATTTAGGAGAGAAAACCAAGGATATAGCCAAGGTAACATTTGATAAAATTATTATGAATAGAAGGAAGCCAGGTATTAATTCATTAAGACAATGGGAGCATGACACTGAAGACATCTTAGAGGCTACAGTGCCCATCAAATGCCCAGAGTGCTAGACCTTGAGAACAGCTGCAAGAGAGGGGCCCAGGGTGGTTGTGGGACCTCAAGACCTTCCACTTAAGGTTGTCGTAAGTCCCTTCTTTCCAAATTCTGGCATAGCGCTCACTGGCCACTTCAGCTGTGGCTAAAGTGGGCCAGGTATAACTCAGACCACTGCTCTACAAGGCATGACCCTTAAACCATGGTGGCAACCACATGATACTAATTCTATAGGTTCACAGAGTGCTTGACCTGTGGTGGCGTGATTTCACCTCCACCAAGATTTGAAAGGATGCCCCTCAGAGAGCCTCAGGGTCCAGGCAGAGGACTGTTGCTCGAGAGCTGAAAAAGGCCCCGACATGGGCAAAGCCCAGCAGAGCTGTGAGGTTGGGACCGCTGCAGAGAGCCCCCAGTAGGGCAATGCTTAGTGGAGCCACGGGGGCAGAGCCACTTCAGAAAGCCTAGATCTGTACAGCCACCAGTGTGGAATGGCAGTCTGGAGAGCTGTAGATACCCAATTTCTACCCGTGAAAGGTGCTGCTTGGGGTACACTCAGTAAAGCCATGTGGTTTTAGTACCCTGGAGCCTTGGGGACCTAACACTTGCTTATTTCTCTCATATATTTAATGATTGCTTGTAATTTCTCAATACATTTTTCCTCTTTAAAAATTAAGATTATTTGCATGTTTCCATTCATTATTTCCATCACATCCTTTTTGGTCTCTGATTTTTTCAGAGACCGGATTCTTTAACTTGGTATTTCAAGTTTTTGATTCAGTTCTCAGTTGTTAATGTCATCTCTTTCCACTTGACCATAGAATGATTTGATTCAAAAATAATGTTTTTGAATGAAGTTTTTTAATCCTCTAAATTATCTTTTAAAATATCCTTGATATTATTTTTGTGAAAATTGCCTTCATCGTAAGTATTTTTTCTCTCTCTCTCTCTCTGAACCACCCGCGCTGGTTGTTTTGCCTCAAATTTCTCTCTTGGGCCACTGGACACCTCAGACGCAATGGTACTGCACCCTGTCCTTCTCCTCTTTTCCCTGTTCTACTTGGCAGTCAGGTTAGGCTGCAAGCATCCCTCCAGCAGCATCTTGCCTGTGTAGAAGTAGGAAACAAGTCTCCACCATATGGACACTTGAAGCCCTTCTTTTCCTAGATGTCTCAGGTGATTAGCGTTAGCATTTTTTAGCCCCATGCACAGGGATCAATGTATCCCACCTATGCAGGCTCTCCAGTCATTTCAGTAAAACACTAAAATGTTCCCTATAATTTACCAACCGTCTGTCTCATCGATTTCACATATTCCTATCACCCATCTCTTTTCCTAGTACTATCACACATGATGGATGGAATTACTTTTACCATCTTTTGGGAGCTGCTTCTAAAATGGCTCCTAATGATCTCCCCCAACTGCTATCTATGTCCTTGCATTATCCTCCCTCTCACTTCCTTAAGAGTGGTCTGGATCTAGTAACTTGCTTTTAATAGATATAATATGGCAAGAAGTGACTGAAGTCACATCTGAGATTAGTAACAAAAAAATGACATCCATCTTGTTCACACTCTTTCGCTGGATCTCCGTGTGTGCTTACAAGCTGAGAAGTTGAGAACTGCCTATGGAGGGTGGCAAGGGACTAAGGGTGGCTTCAGGCCAAGAACTCACAAAAACTAGATCCTGCTGATGACCAGTGAGCATGGAAGTGGTTCCTCCTCGCACTGTCCCTCCAGATGAAGCTGACAGCAGCCTTGATGGCAGCCTGAGAGATCCTGAGCCAGAGGGCCCAGGTGAGCCATGCTCAGCTCCTGACCCACAGAAACTGTGAGATAAATACTGTTTTAAGCAAGTAAGTTTTACACTAATTCATTTGCAGAAAAATAAATAACAAATGTGCCATCAGTACTACCATATTTTATTTCCATCCTCTTCTGCCTCAGATTATCCATGCTCCTGGTGGATGGAATTTCCCATTGTGACTCACTCATTCACATCCCTCTGCCTTTGTTTATATTATTCCTTTTTATTACTGTCATCCTTCTTCCCTAGATGATAAACTATAAACATAAATCGAGACCCAGTCATTGGTTTTCTCCTCTGTGAATCATTCTCTAATCACATAGACAAACTTTGTTTCTCATATCTTGCATATACTATTACTCTGCATTTCACACATATTTACAATCGTTTTCTTTGGCTAACTCTGTTCTCAGCACCTAGCAGAATGACTAACACAGTATAGGTAAAAGATTAAATTTACTTGAACTAACTTGAACCCTCTCTTTTTGTAAGTCATTTCTATGCTCCATATGCCTCACTGGAAAACTTCACCTGGTACTGAATTAAAGTGAGTTTACTGAGAATAACCACTTTTGCCTTTCTCAAGCAATACTGAAAAGAGCTTTTATTTTTATTTATGCCAACTGAAACTATAATTTGAAAGCTTGCCTGCTGAATGCTTGCAACCTTGCTCTGCTTTCCACACTTAACATTTCTCCTACTTATCCTCAGAGTAACTCGGTACCATTAAAATACTTACAAAGCTTTTTCTTCTTAATCATTTCAAAATCACTTCTTTAGAAGCTGACTTCCCTGCTGCACAACATTATTAAAGAGAAACCATTTATTTCTTCAGATTGCCTTGTTTGCTTCAACATAGGCATCAAGTTAGTGCAGAATGCAAAATTCAAGTAATGAATAATTGCTTCTGGCTTGTATGTTTTACCATATAATTTTTCCAGTGAATAAATTCTTTAGACTTGTATTATAGAGTCTTAGTAGAATAAGAACTGCAAACATACTTTTGGTTATGAATGCTGATGCTCTAAATTTTCCCTAAATTAATGTTTTTGAAAGCATGACGTTGTATATTTAGTAAAAGAATCAAAAAGTTAAAACTTTTACTTTTCTAACATTGCTAAACAAAAATATTTTTGAATTTAAATATACTTACTGCTCAGTTTTTAATCATGTTACTGTGTATGGACAGTTACCTGCTGCTGCAATAATTACAACCAACTACACAACCTTCAAGACCTACAATGGTTTTTTCTCAAAAGTCTGCTGGAAATTCTGCTAATTTGAAATGGGCTTGGTTGGGCTCATCTGTGCATCATTGGTCAGCTAAGGCTGGCTCTGCTAATTTCAGCTGGCCTCTCTCACATATCTGGGGCTTTGATTGAGACAACAGGGCTGAACAAGCTCTGCTCCATGTGTTTTTACAGGTCTCATTCTCTGTCAGGCTACTTTGAGCGTCTTCTCATGATGAAGGCAGAGGAACAAGAAAGATTCACAAAGCCTCAACCTGGAATACCATCACTTTTTGTTGATGAAAAAAAAAAAGTCACATGTGCAGCCCAGATTAAAGGGTTAGAGAAGACTTCAGGTCCTTATGGAAGAAGCTACAATTTCACATTGGAAAGGACATAGACACAGGAAAGAATAAAGAATTGTGGCCTTTTTTTAAATTACAATCTATTATAGTATGCCTACTCTTGAATGAATTTAAAACATTATGAAATTACAGTCAGTTTGTGAAAAGTTTAATTGATTAAGTTGCAATCGATTTTTTTTTCTTTTTTGAGATAGTCTCACTCTGTCACCAGGCTGGAGTGCAGTGGCATGATCTCGGCTCACTGCAACCTTCGTCTCCCTGGTTCAAGCGATTCTCCTGCCTCAGCCTCCTGAGTAGCTGGGATTACATGTGTGAGCTACTGTGCCTGGCCCAATGCTTCCAGAGAAATTCAAATTGGAAGATTTTGTTTTATTACTTTACAGTTATGAAGCAAACCTTTCGAGATATCTTATTTATTTATGGACATTAAAAAATTATGATACTATGCAGAAAAGTAAAAAGAGCTGTGGTATTTTCATATACTTAATGACTTAAGTATATTACCTTGAGCTTTCAGATGAGTGTCCTTTATGTAAAAGCAAGGTTAATTAAACATAAGCTAGCTGCTAGTATATTTAGCCTCAAACATAAGGTAAACCTAAAATAGTTAAGTAATTATGGCTCACATGGAAATACCTCAAATAATAAAAATTTGAGTACCAAACAGTTTCAAACAGATTATGCAATACCTAATCATTTTATTTACATTTTGGTAAGACCATTTTCTACATTCATATATTGTAGTAATAATTTGTCTTTTTCTTTCCTAATTTATTTATTTAGTTTTTAAGTTTTACTTTAAGTTCTAGGATATGTGTGCAGAACGTGCAGGTTTGTTACATTGGTATATATGTGCCATGGTATTTGCTGCACCTATCAACCTGTTATCTAGGTTTTAAGCTCTGAGTGCATTAGGTATTTGTCCTAATGCTCTCCCTCCCCTTGCCTCCTATCTCCCAAGAGGCCCTGGTGTGTGATGTTCCTTTCCCTGTGTCCCTGTGTTCTCATTGTTCAACTCCTATTTATGACTAAGAACATGTAGTATTTGGTTTTCTGTTCCTGTGTTAGTTTGCTGAAAATGATGGCTCCAGCTTCATTCATGTCCTTGCAAAGGAATACTTACATATGCCAGGCATTATCATAGTATATGTGAACTAGCTCTTAAAAACCTTTGAGGTAGGGAGATTAGCTACAGTTAATCTGAAGTGCAGAGAAATTGGGCACCCTGCCAAAGGTCATAGCACTAGCAGGTAGAGGAACCTGGCTCTGAACCCAGGTGGTCTGGCTCCAGAGTTTCAAAGCCCATTCTCTTAACCACTTTGTCAGTTTGTCTAGTAATACATTAGCACATCTTAGACTTTTCTCTACTCTTCCTGTATCATAGGGCTGGAAACAAGGAACTTTCTTTAGTTCTGGGTTAGATCCAACAGCAAAAAGCAGTTATGAGCTTTGGAAGGTGGAAGACAGGCAGAAAGCTCTACTTTGCTCCTCCAGCAGTGACAGTCAGATCTATGAGTTTTGGCAGATCGAAAGTCTTTCACTAGCCTCCAGGTCCTCTGCAAATCATGAGTGTCAGTGCTGCAGTGGAGATATTGGCTCCACATTCTCCTGATTTTTTCTAAAACTTGATAGATGTTTTTAAAATCTACAGTCAGCAGCAGCTTTCTCTAATCTTTGATCCTCCAATACTTCTAATGCTTTTGTGAGCAAATATCCTCTGAATTAAATGCCTTTTGCTGTTGAAACTCTCTTATAAGAGGCTGGTGACTGATATGTGTAGGGTACATAAATGGCTTCCAGTGAAAAATGTGATATTTGTAATCTCAAACATGCAGTGGCAAAAAACTTAAATTATCACAGGTTTTTTGATAGAATGAAATGTTCATTAAAGGCAAGGTTTAGAATGAACAACTGAGGAGTTACCATATGGGGACTTTAGCAGAAAAATGATGATGAAGAGGACTCAGGTGGGTTGGCTTCTGACCTCATCAGAAAAATCCTCAAATAATAACAAGGATGACAAGCTCAGGGTTTTAAATTCTCACCTCGACGTCTATATATACATACATTGTTTTCCCCAAAGGTTCAGAATTTAATATTTATGAAACTAGAATAAATCTGTTCTCTTGGTGCATTACATTCAACATTAACCAACATTAAATAAAATTATATTCTTTAACACTTTTGTTGTAATATTGAAGAGGGAATCTACCTCTTCAATATATCCCTAGGAGGGCCCAGAGAACTTTATGGTTTACCAGAGCATTGGGAAATGCATTGGTCAGTGAAATGCCAGCAACCTTGAGTATGGTTATATTCTGAAATCAGCAGACATATGACAGCTGGAGATGGTGTCATTGAAAGAGGCTCCTTGATTGCAATAGGTATTATGGAATCCTAGACAGACAAAGACCCAGGGCTATCACTTAACTACCAGATAAAGGTGAGTGTGCTTATTCTAATGGCAAGCAGGTTCAATACGGTAGTAAGAATAGCTGACACATAGAGATTACTAAAAAATGCTACTGACTCAGGAATTGAAGTAGGTGGACTTTCTACTAAAGTTATACTTTAGGAATAAAAATTGGACACCTTTCTCAAGTCACTATAATAGAAAACTATAGTCTCTCACCCAATTTTCAGACCAGAACCAGTTCACAGACATATAATCTCTTTAATAAATGTGAAGCTGGATCCACTTGAAAAACCATCATGCATCACTTCCTTAAATATTTCTATTGATATTGTAATAAAGGAACTGCAGCTAATTATTAAAACGATAATTTTCTGGGGGAAAAATAACCAGGTCTTTCAGGATTTGTGGTCATTACTAATGTGTACGTTCCCAAATTAATTCAGGGCCACAAGTTATAGTGGAGGATTATAGAGGTCAGATAATAACAGAACATGTGCCTGAGTCTGTCTCACAGTAGACCCAGTAGGTCTGCAAATATGCCATGCTCTTTTCTTTCCTTAGGGGCTAAATATTAATATAAGTTGGAATATTCATACTCAGTAATTAGAGGAAACTCCACTTTAGTTCACTGCACCATAGAGTTAATACTATAAGAGTAGGAAGAGCCAAGTTAAAGACCCTGTAATTATCTCCTCCTCACCAAGATAGTAAACCAAAAGCAATTACTACATCACTGGGGCATTACAGAGATTAGTGCCACCATCAGAGACTTCAAAGACACAGAATTGTTGATTATTCTTACATCCCTGTTAAATTGCCTATTTAAGAAGATAGATAGGTCTTGGAAAATGATGGAGACTTATTGCAAATTTAAATCCCTTGATATAGAAGCCCCTAGAATCTGGTGTGCAGCTCTTAGTCTTACAAGTGTGTTTTCTCCATGGAAAGTATCAAACTAGTCAAAGATGTAGTTTGTTTTCACTGTGCAGAGATAGTAATATATATTTTACCTCAGCACTATGTGAAACTATGTCTTTTCTCTAACTCTGTCACAATCTATCTTGCAGGGCCCTTGTCCATATTGTCATTACACTGGTCTATAAATCAATGAAATCATATTAATTAGACCTGGTGAGCAGAAATTAGCTAATTCGTGAGACACCTTGAAAAGACACATAAGTACTGGAGGATAGGAGATAATTCTCACACATACAAAAATAGTAACTTGCCACCTGGATAAAGTTTCTAGAAGAACTATGGTCTATGGCAAGAATAGTTATTCCCTCCAAAGGGAAAGACAGTTCCAGTAATTTGTACCTCCTCAACAACTAAGAGCTACTGCACTCGATGGGCTTATTTGGCTTATCTGAACAATATTTTCTAACGGATTTACTGGTGTATCTGCTAGAGTTGTTAAATTTGAGTGGGGCCCAGTGCAGGAGATGGTTTTCCAGCAGGTACATGCTGTGGTGTGAGCTACTGTGCCTCTTGGGCCTTCAAATCATGAAGATCCTATTGTACTTGAAAGATTTGGGACAGGACACTGAAAAAAAATCCTGGTGACTCTAGAATGAGGAAAAATAGCCAATCCCAGGTGTTTTACATAAAGTCCGTGTTAGATGAAACCCTAAGTAGAAAACCCAGTCAAATAATTCACATTACAGCACAAACAATCCAGAAGAAGTTGTCTTATTTTCCCTAAGCCCATTAAAAGACTGATAAGAAAGAACAATAATAAAATCCTGTAACTATTCACTGCTGCCTCAGAAAACCTGGCTTTGTTTTTTGAAAACAGTTCGCTGGCTTTGTTGCCAGAGACCAGCTTATATGGATTAAAACATGTATCACATCAGTGTTCCAGCCACAATGACTTTTGGGGACCAGACTCTTCTGAGGTAACTAGATATCTTCTTTAAAGTCTTTTTTTTTTACTGTTTATTTTGAAATAAATTAAGAACTACAGAAAATGTACGACAATTATAAAAAGAACTGCCATGTACTTTTCAGAATCCCCAAATACTCCCACTTTGCCATGTTTACTAAATTATCACTCCACATATACACAGTATTTTCTGAACTCTTTAGGAGTAAGTTATTGGTATCATGTCCCTAAGCTCATAAATACTTTAGTGTGTACTCCCCATAAAATAAAGACATTCTCCTACACAATATAATAATCAAAATCAAGAGGTTATCACTGATAAAACACTGTCTCTATCCAAAGACCTCACTCAAATATCATTACCTCCCAGCAATGTCTTTTAGAGCTAAAGAAATTGCTCCAGTCTAATTTTTATCTAGACAAGTCTTTCCACCCTCTCTTCCTGTCTTTCATAACTTTGACATTTCTGAAAGTATCAGAATGCCACTCCATTTGGATTTGTTTTCTCGGAATTAGACTCACATTACACATTTTTTTGTCAGAAATACCACAGAAGTGACGTGGTACTCTTCACAGTACATCATGCATGGAGGCACAGAATATAGATTTGTACTACTATTGATGACATTGGCCTTGATGTGCCAGGTCTCTCCATGATGCAGTTTCTATTTTTCCCTTGGCACTTAATAAGTATAGACTGGGTGCGGTGGCTCATGCCTGTAATCCCAGCATGTTGGGAGGCCGAGGCAGGCAGATCATGAGGTCAGGAGTTCGAGACCAGACTGACTAACATGGTGAAACCCCATCTCTACTAAAAATACAAACATTATCTGGGCATGTTGGCTTATGCCTGTAATCCAGCTACTCAGGAGGCTGAGGCAGGAGAATCACTTGAACCTGGGAGGTGGAGGTTGAAGTGAGCCAAGATGAGGCCACTGCACTCCAGCCTAGGCGACAGAGTGAGACTCCATCTCAAAAAAAAAACCACCCAAAAACTATATTGTGGAAGATAATCTGTAAATATCCTATTTTCACTGTTGTGCATTGGCTTGTGACTCCCCTAAAGATTTGTCGACCTAGAACCTATGCATGTGAACTTATTCGGAAAAAGGGTCTTTGCAAACATAATTAGGGATCTGAAAATGATATCACCCCAAATTTAGGGTGAGCCCTAAATCCAGTGGAAGATGACATCATAAGAGAAAGGCAGGGGGAAATTCAGACATCACACCAGAGAAGGCCATGTAAAGACAAAGGCAAAGGTTGGAGTTATGCTGCCTTAAACCAGGGTGTGCCTGGAGTCACTACAAACTGGAAGAAGCAAGGAAGAATTTTCTCTGAGATCTTTCAAGGGAACTTGGCCCTTCCTACACGTTGATTTCGAATTTCTGGCCTCTGGAACTGTGAGAAAATAAATTTCTATTGTTTTAAGCCACCAAATTTATGATAATATGTTACAGTAGCCCTAGGAAACTCATATGTCAGTAAACCTGCACCCATCAGTTTTAGCCTTCGTTGATGTTTCCCACCTGAGTCAATTATTATGATGGTGATTGCCAAATGGTAATTTTTAAATTCTATTATTTCTTTTGTATGTGTTACTGGCAATCTTATATAAGGAAGAGCTTTCTTCTATTTATTTATTTTAGTATGAACTTACAGATTCTTTTATCATTCAATAAGCTTCAATGTATCACTTTGTTGCAGTTTTATTCAAGTGTCATTTATATACAAATCCTTTGTTGCCATTTCAACAATGTTCACAGCATCTTCACCTGTAGTAGATTCCCTCTAAAAAACAAACAGAAAAACACTCTAATTGCTTATCCATAGGAAGGAACTCCTCATCTGTTCAAGTTTGATTATGAGATTGCAGCAATTGAGACACACCCTCAGGTTCCACTTCTAATTCTAGTTCTCTTGTTCTTTCCATCAGATCTGTAGTTACTTCCTCCACTGAAGTCTTAAACTTCTCGAAGTCATCCTTGAAGATTTGATTCAACTTCTTCTAAATTCCTGTTAATGTTAACATTTTGCCTACCTCCCATAAATCACAAATATTCTTTCATGGCATCTAAAATGGTGAATCCTTTCCAGAAGGTTTTCAACTTATTTTGCCGACATCTGTCAGAGGAATCACTCGCTAGGCATCTACAGCCTTAAACAATGTATTTCTTAAATAATAAGACCTGAAAGTCAAAATTACCCCTTGATCTATGGGCTAAAGAATGTATGTTGTGTTAGTGGGCATGAAAACTACATTAGTCTCTTCATATATCTCTATCAGAGTTCTTGAGTGACCTGGTGCATTGTAAATGAACAGTAATGTTCTGAAGGATTTTTTTTTCTGAGCAGTAGGTCTCCATAGTGGGCTAAAAGTACTCAGTACACCATGCTGTAAGCAAATGTACTGTCATCAAGGCTTTGATGGTTCATTTATAAAGCATGGACAGAGCATATTTAGTATAATTCTTAAGGACCCTAGGATTTTCAGAATAATAAATGAGCATTGGTTTCAACTTAAAGTCACCAGCTGCATTATCAGGCTGTTTTTTGAAGTTCTGAAGCCAGGCATTGACTCCTCTCTAGCTATGAAAGTTCTCAATGGCATCTTCTTCCAATAGAAGGTGTTTTCATCCACACTGAAGATCCATTACTTAGTGTAGCCACCTTCATCAATTATCTTAGTGAGAGCTTCTGGATGACTTGATGCAGCTTTTGTGTCAGCACTTGCTGCTTCACTTTGAACTTTTATGTCATGCGGACAGCTTTTTTCCTTGAATCTCATGAACAAACCTTTGCTAGCTTCACACTTTTATTCTGTAGCCTCCTCACCTCTTTTAGCCTTCATAGAACTGAAGAGAGTTAGGGCCTTGTTCTGCATTAGGCTTTGACTTAAGGGAATGTTGTGACTGGTTAGATTTTCTATCCAGATGACTCAGACTTTCTCCATATCAGCCAACAAGCTATTTTGCTTTCTTATCATTCATGTATTCAGTGGAGCAGCACTTTAAATGTCCTCTGACGATAACGTTTTTTTGTTTTGTTTTGTTTGCATTCACAAGTTGGCTAGCTGTTTGGCTCAGGAGGCCTAGAGTCTGGCCTGTCTTGGCTTTTGACATGAGTTCCTCACTCAGCTTAATTATTTCTAGCTTTTGATTTAAAGTGTAAGATGTGCAACTTTTCCTTTCACTTGAACACTTAGAGGCCATTGTAAAGTTATTAATTGGCCTACTTTTGATATTGTTGTATGTCTTATAATAGGAAGTCTCAAGGAGAGGGAGATGGGGGAATATCTGCTCTACCATCTGCTATGGTAGAGCAGTTAGAATATGCACAACACTTATCTATTGCCTTTGCCATTTTATACAGGCACAGTTTGTGGTACCCCAAAACAATTACAATAGTAACATTACAGATCATGAAAACAGATGAAATATTTCAAACTTTTTAAATTATTGTTACAAGAAGTACCAAAATGTGAAAGACACAAAGTGAGCTCATGTACTTGGGGAACATGGTGCAGACAGTCTTGTTCATTGCAAGGCTGCCACAAATCTTCAACTTGCAAACACAGTATTGTGAAGTACAATAAAGCAAAGTGCAATGAAATGAGATATGCCTGTATATAGATATTAAGATTTTCTTCTACTTAGCACAATGTTTTTTAAGGTTCACTGATGTTTTGCATATATTAGTAGTTTAATACTGTTTTATACTGTGTATATATATATTATATATACATATAAAATCTGTATATTACACATAATATAAAATTTTCATCTGCACCTAAGAACTAATTTTTGCTACCTTGGGGGTGATATCACCCTTGTTGAGGATGCATGGTATGGAGATGTCTCATCGCTTTTTTGTTTGCTCTTTCATGAAGACAGGATTCTGAGCACTTTTTCCATGAATTTATTAGCTAGCTATTAATATCTCTGTTTGTGAAGGTTCTTTGTATTCTTATTATTGAGTTATAAAAATTGTTTATATCTCCTGGATAAAATACTTTGTAAAATATACATTTTACAAAACATTTTCTCCCATTCTGTGGCTTGTCTTTTTGTTTTCTTAACTGTGTATTTTAGAGAGCAAAAAAAGAAATTTTTTCTTTAGGTTTGATAAAGTTAATTGGGTCAGTTTCTTTCATGGTTTGTGATTCTTGTGTTATATTTAAGAAATCTTTCCTATAAAAGTTTGCAAAATTTGTATGATTTTTACAGAAGGTTTATAGTTTTCGTTTATATGTTTACATTTATATTCCATTTCAATTTAATTTTTGTGTATGGTGTAATGTAAGAGTTAATGTTAATTTTTTTCATAGAGATATTTAGTAGCTCCAGTAGCATTTATTACAAAGATTAGTCTTTTCTAATTGAATTACCTTGGATCCACTGTCTAAAATAAATTGACCATATAAGTGTGTATATATTTCTGTACTGGTGATTTTATTTTGTTTGTCTACATGGCCATGGTTACACCAATAACACTGTCTCGATTACTATAGTTTACAGCAAACCTTTTAACCAAGTGGTCTAAGTCCCCCAAACTTGTTCATTTAAAAATTTGTTTCTTCTAGGTTCTTTGCTTTTCCATATACATTAATAGCTTGTTATTTTCTTCAAAAAAAACATGCTGAGATTTTGTTGGATTGAAGCTACAGATTGAATACAGATCAATAGAGTTTATAGATCAACTGAATCTAATGATCAATTTTAAGAGAATCAAAATCTTAACAATATTGAGTTTTCCATAAATGTAGACTCAAAATATTAACATGCTATTCAATACTATTTATGATTTTAAAAACTAGGAGAAAAGGGAATTTGAGAAAGGAAATCTCAAAACATAGACTTACTATAGTAATCAATAGGAAAATAATTGAATACTGTGCCGTTAGGTAAGAAATAGGCAGGGATGTCTGTTCTTTTTAACACTGTATTGGAGGTATAGCCAGTGCATTAGGAAAAAGAAATATATAAAAGACATCCAGATTAGAAAGAAGGAACTAAAACTGTTTTTATTGGCATAATGCATGATTGTGTTTATAGAGAATCCTGAATCCATATAAAAGTCAACATAAATAAAAATTTAGTAAGTTCTTAAGACATTAACTAAACTTACAAATAATAATTCCATTTCTATATACTGGCAATGGTAACCTGAAAGTAAAAATTTTAAAAGTACTTATCATAATTCAAAAACTAAAATACATGGAAACAAATTTAAGACAAGATGTATAAAATTTATATGCTTAAAACTACAAAACATTGCTGGTAGATATTAAAAATTACTTTTCCTATAGAATTTCCAGTACTATTTATGATATTTTTGTTCCTAGCATAAACTTTCTCTCTCTTGGGACAATTTCAGTACACTCCTAGGCTCCCTGTTCTCTGATTATCTCTTCCATGCTGTTTTCTTTCCCCCAGATCCACTTTGCTCTCCACAAAGCCTGGAGATCTGGGAGCTTGAGAAACACCTCTGCTTGAAATCAGTACTGTTGTTCTCATGATTATTGTTTTCTATATACAGATAATTTGGTTGTTGTTGATAAAATGAGTCAAATTCTGTAAAACATTTGAAGAGATTTATTCTGAGCCAAACACGAGGAACATGGCTGGTGACACAACCCCAGGAAGTCTTGAGAACATGTGCCCAAGGTGATTGAGATACAGAGAGATTGAATGGGGGGAATCTGTCAAATTTAGGAATAACTTTATTCCTTGCCCACAGGCCCTAGACACATTCTCAAATAGCAGTTTCAGCAGAAATAAAGCTAAAATTTTGATGTCTATATGTTTGCATCTATCTTAAATGCAAGCATATAAACTGCTGTGTCTATCTCTAAGTAGCTCTAAATTCAGGTGACTGGAAAGAAGGCTACTATTCACAAAACTCTTTAAGACCCAACTATTATTAACATATCAACATAAACTTGTATAATTTTTATTCATTTATCACTCATTTAGGATCTTCTGCTGTGAATTAAACAGAGTACTCAGGCTTAACAGTTTGCATTAAGCTAACAATTCTCCATAAAGAAACGTTGAGCAAGTATTCACAAGGATTATGAGTTCTGTGATTTGGGAAACCTGGGCAGTGGGGCAAAGTAGATCAGGGAGAGCTAACCCAGATCCCAGACTGGAAATGCCCACTTGGAAAAGGTTAAATCAAAATCTTAGATATAAGATATGAGATGCTTACAGTGTAAACTAGGAGCACATTTCTAGAATTGCAACAAGTAGAGACCCAAGTGAGCTCTCGGCAGTCAGCCCGTGAAGGATGCTTCAGGCCCATCAGCAGAAACCATTTTGTCCCCCTACAGCTCTGGGTCTATGATGTGAGGGACAACCTCGATGATATTTGAAATGCCTTTAGGAACTTTCTTCCATGGTCTTGATAAATAGCACCTGGCTTCTTTTATCCATATTAATCTTATTAGCAATTGTCACTTGGCCATACCCTTAGTGTTCTCTTCCAAAATTTTCTTTTTTAAAAAAGTATTTACATAGTCAGGCTGTGAATTTTCCAAATCCTTTTGCTCTGTTTTTTTTTTAATTGTAAATTTGTTATTGCAGTCATCCCCTTTCTCTCACATCTCACTGCATATGATGAAAAGTTGCCATGCATCAGCCTGAATGCTTTGCTCTTGAGCATGTCTTCCACAAGATAGCCTAGTTCATCACTCCTATGCTCTGCATTCTGCAAAGTCCTCGGGCTTTGGACACAATTCAGTCAAGGTCTTATACTTGTCAAACAAAGATGGACTTTACCCCAGTATCTAAAACACTGTTCTTCATTTCTCTCTGAAACCTCATCAAAATGGCCTTTACATTTAATATTTCAATCAGCATTCTGGTCACCACCACTTATGTAATCTCTAAAAAGTTTCATATTTTCCTACAGCTCTCCTCTTCTTTGGGCACATCAGCTGAGTTGCCTTTAATGCTACATTCATAGCAATCTAGGCTTTTTCTAGCCTGCTCCTCCAAATTCTTCCAGCCTCTACCCATTATCTAGTTCCAAAGCTTCTTCCACCTTTTCAGCACTTTGCTATAACAACAGCCTCACTTTTCAGTACCAATATTATACTGTTGTTTTCTGCTGTTATAATAGAGTAGTACACACTGGGTAACTTATAAAGAACATAAATTTATTTGGCTCATGGCCCTGGAGGCTGGGAAGTCCAAGAGTATGGTTCGAGCATTTAGTGAGTGTTATCTTACTGTGGAAGGGTAAGTAAGCACGTGAGACAGAGAGAGCAAAAGGGGGCTGGACTTATCTTTTTATCAGGAGCCCACTCCTGTAATCACTAACCAACGTCTGCAATGATGACATTAATGTACTCAGAAGGATGAAACTCTCATGACCTCATCATCTGTTAAAGGCAGTTCTCAGTAATATTACATTGGCAATTAAATTTCAATATCAGTTTTGGAGAAAGCATTCAAATCATGGCATTATTTACATTTTATGGGGCTTAAAAAGGGAAAGAATACATAATTATCCAAAGTTATGATAGGGCCAGGACTCAAATCTATCCAGCGTCTTTTCATTTAACCAAGTCATGGCAACTGCTGTTTTTTTGCTTACCTGTAGTGTTTGCCACATGATTATATTACATATTACTTACTCATTCTTTAATCAATGGTTTAATTTTTTCATTATTTCATTATAAATAATACTGCAATAAACATCTTTAAACATATCTCCTTATGCATATATGTTGGGCATATACATTTTTAGTTGTAATGAAATCAGATTGCTTTCCAAAGTGATCAAAGCAAGTAAAAAAATCTTCATTACGCCGTACCTTCATTAATATAGCTAGTCCCCAACATTCAAAGGTTCAACTTAGGATTTCTCTACTTTATGATAATGTGAAAGCCATATGCATTCAACAAAAACCATATCTTGAGTACACATACAACTATTATTTTTTGTAATTTCAGTACAGGATTCAATAAAGTACATGAGACATTCAAACTTTATTATAAAATATGCTTGTATTAGATGATTTTTGCCCAACTGTAGGCTAATATAAGTTTTCTGAGCATGTTTCAGGTAGGCTAGGGTAAGCTACAATGTTAAGGTTAGTTATACTAAATGCATTTATGAATTGCAATATTTTCAACTTAGCCATGGGTTTGTTATACATCAAAAGCTGAGGATCATCTGTACTTGGCTGCTCAGATATCCTGAGCAAAAGAACAAAGGTGAATGTATCACACTATCTGATTTAAAAATATATTATAAGGCTATAGTAAGCAAAAGAGGAATGGTGCTGGTATAAAACTAGACACATAGACCAATGGAACAGAATAGATAACCCAGAAGTACTTCCTGCTGTGGGAATGTAAATTAGTACAGCTACAATGGAAACAATGTGGAGACTTTTCAAAAACTACTATAAGTAGAATATCATTCAATCCTGCAATCTCACTACTGTGTATTTATCCAAAAGAAACAAAATCAGTATATCAGGTATTTACAGTGAACTGATTTTTGAGAAAAGGAAAAGAACATATATCAAGGAAAAAACACCCTTTTCAATAAATGGTACTGGGAAAATTGAATATCCATATGCAATAGAACAAAACTAGACCCATATCCTTTACCACACACAAATATCAACTCAACATGAATTAAAGACTTAAATCTAAGATTTAAAACTATAAAATGACTAAAAAAATAGAGAAAACATTTCAGGACATTTGTCTAGGCAGATATTTTATGGCTAAGATCTCAACACAGGCAACAAAAACAAAAATAGACAAATGAGATTACTATAAGCTAAAAAGCTTCTGCACAGCAAAGGAAAAAAATGAACACAGTAAAGAGACTCTGCTGAATGGGAGACAATAATTATAAACTATTCATTCAAAAAGTCACTAATATCCAGAATATATAAGGAATGCAAACAACTCAACAGAAAACAAAAAAACAAAACAAAACAAAAAAAAAAACAGGTAATCCCAGTAAAAAGTAGACAAAGGACATGAATAGAGATTTCTTAAAGGAAGACATACGAATGGCCAGTGGCTACATGAAAAAGTGCTCAACATCATTAATCATCAGGGAAATACAAATCAAAACCACAGTGAGATATATCATCTTACCCTAGTTAGAGTGGCTATTATTCAAAAGACAAAAAATAACCTACACTGGTGAGAATGTGGATAAAAGGGACCACTGCTGAAAGAAATCACAGTTGACATAATCAAGTAGAACAACATTCCATGCTTATGGATTCAAAGAATCAGTGTTGTGAAAGTGGTGATAGGAGAGCTGGCAGACCGCACACAGAAGAATGAAATCAGACTCTACTTCTCACCATGTACAGAAAGTGACTCAAGGCGGATTCAAGACTTAAATGGAACACCTAAGACTATAAATCCTAGAAGAAAACCTAGGAAGCACACTTCTTGACACTGGCTGTATTAGTTCAGTCTCACGCTGCTATAAGGACATACCAAAGAATGAGTAATTTATAAAGGAAAGAGGTTTAACTGATTCACAGTTCTGCAGGGATGGGGAGGCCTCAGGAAACTTACAATCATGGTGGAAGGGGAAGCAAACATGTCCTTCTTCACATGGTGGCAGCAAGGAGAAGTACTGAGCAAAAGTAGAAAAGGCCTCTTATAAAACCATCATGTCTTGTGAGAACTCACTCACTATCATGAGAACAGTATGGAGGTAAGTGCCTCCATGATTCAATTATCTCCCACCAGATCTCTCCCACTACACATGGGGATTATGGGAACTACAAATCAAGATGAGATTTGGGTGGGGACACCACCAAACCATGTCATTCTGCCTCTGGCCCCTCCCAAATCTCATGTCTTTACAATTCACAACACAATCATGCCCTTCCAACAGTCTCCTAAAGTCTTGACTTATTCCTACATTAACTTAAACATCCAAGTCCAAAGTCTCATCTGAGAAAAGGCAAGTCTCTTCCACCCATGAGCCTATAAAATCAAAAGCAAGTTTGTTGCTTCCTAGATATGATAGGGTACAGGCATTGGGTAAATACACCCATTTCATATGGGAGAAGTTAGCCAAAACAAAGGGACTACAGGCCCCATGCAAGCCTGAAATCCAATAGGGCAATTACTAAACCTTAAATTACCAAAATAATCTCCTTTGAGCTCCATGTCTCATATCCAGGTCATACTGATGCAAGAGGTAGGCTCCCATGGCTTTGCAAAGCCCTGCCCCTGTGGCTTTGCAGGGTACAACCCCGTCCACTAGTGACTGCGTTCATGGGCTGACACTGAATGTCTCCATGTCTGCACCTTTTCCAGGTGGGCAGTGCAAGCTCTCAGTGGATTTACCATTCTGGGGTCTAGAAGACAGTGGCCCTCTACTCACAGGTCTACTAGGCAGTGCTCCTATAGGAACTCTGTATTGGGGCTTCAGTCTCACATTTCCCTTCTGCACTACCCTAGCAGAGGTTCTCCATGAGGGTTCTGTCCCTGCACTATGCCTCTGCCTGGACATCCAGGCATTTCCATACATTCTTTGAAACCTAGGTGGAGGTTCCCAAACCTCAATTCTTATCTGCTGTGCACCTGCAGGACCAAAACTATGTGGAATCTACCAAGGATTGGGTCTTGCACCCTCTGAAGCCATGGCCTGAACTGTATATTGACCCCTTTTACCCATGCTGGAGTGGTTGGGACACAGCACACCAAGTCCCAAGGCTGAACACATCAGGGGGGTCTGGACCTGGCCTAAGAAACCATTTTTCCCTCCCAGGCCTCTGGGCGTGTGATGGGAGGGTCTTCCATGAAGGTCTCTGATGTGCCCTGGAGACATTTTTCCCATTGTTTGGTTATCAACTTTCTGCTCCTCATTACTTATGTAAATTTCTGCTGCTGGCTTAAATTTCTTTTCACAAAATGGGTTTTTCCTTTCTACTGCATCATCAGCTAGTGCATTTTTAAAACTTTTATGCTCTGCTTTCTCTTAAATGCTTTGCCATGTAGAAATTTCTTCTGCCAGATAACCTAAATCATCTATCTCAAGTTGAATGTTCCACAGATCTCCAGGAAAGGGGCAAAATGCCACCAGTCTCTTTACTAAAGCATAACAAGAGTCACCTTTGCTCCAGTTCCCAACAAAATCCTCATCTCCATCTGAAATTATCTCAGCCTGGACATTATTGTCCATATTACTATCAGCATTTTAGTCAAAGACATTCAATAAGTCTTAGGAAGTTCCCAACTTTCCTACATCTTCCTAACTTCTGAGCCCTCCAAGTCTTTAGGAAGTTCCAAAATTTCCCACATTTATTATCTGGTACTGAGCCCTCCAAACTGTTCCAAACTGTGCCAATTACTGAGTTCCAAAGTTGCTCCCACATTTTTGGATATCCTTATAGCAGCATCCCACTGTGGTACCAATATACTCTACTAGTCCATTCTCACATTGCTATAAGAACATACCCAAGACTGGATAATTTATAAAGAAAAGAAGTTTAATTGACTCAAAGTTCTGCAGGGCTGAGGAGGCCTCAGAAAATTTATAATCATGGCAGAAGGGGAGGCAAACACATCCATCTTCACAAGGCGGCAGCAAGAAGTGCCAAGCAAAAGGAGGAAAAGCCCCTTATAAAGCCATCAGATCTCATGGGAACTCATAATCACAAGAACACCATGGAGGTAACTGCATCCATGATTCAATTACCTCCTACCATGTCCCTCCCACAACAAGTGGAGATTATGAGAAGTAGAATTCAAAATGAGATTTGGTTTGGGGACACAGCCAAGCCATATTATGGCCATGGCAAATAATTCATAATCCTCAAAAGAAATTGCAACAGAAACAAAAATTGACAAGTGAGAGTTAGTTAAACTAAAGAGCTTCTGTATAGCAAAAGAAACTCTCAACAAAGTAAACAGACAACCTACAGAGTGGGAGAAAATATTGGCAAACTATGAATTCAACAAAGGTCTAATATCCAGAATTTATAAGGAGCTTAAACAAATAAAGGAAAAAAAACTCCACTGAAAAGTGAGCATAGGACATGAGCAGATACTTGTCAAGAGAAGACATTCAAGTAGTCAACAAATACACGAAAAAATGCTCAACACCACTAATCATCGAGAAATGCAAATCAAACCACAACGAGATATCATCTCACACCAATTGAAATGGCTATTACTAAAAAGTCCAAAAAGAACAGATCCTGATAAGGTTGTGGAGAAAAATCAATGCTTATATACTGTTGGTGGAAGTGTAAATTAGTTTAGCCACTGTGGAAAGCAGTTCGGAGACCTCTTAAAGAACCAAAAGTAGAACTACCTTTCCAATCAGCAATCCCATTACTTGGTATATGTCCAAAGGAAAATAAATCATTCTACCAACAAGACTCTTGCACTCATATATTCATTGCAGCACTAGTCACAATAATAAAGACATGAAATCAACCTAGGTGTCCATCAACAGTGGATTGGATTTAAAAAATGTGATACATATGCACTGTGTAATACTACACAGTTATAACCAAAACCAGCATCATGGCCTTTGCAGCAACATGGACTTTGCAGCTGGAGGCCACTATCCTAAGCAAATGAATGCAGAAGCAGAAAACTAAATATGTTCTCACTTGTAAGAGGGAGCTAATCATTGGAAACACATGGATATAAAGATGGGCACAACAGACACTAAGAATTACAAGATGGGGAAGGGAGGAAGGGGAGCAAGGGTAGAAAAATTACCTATTGGATACTTTGCTCATTACCTGGGTAATGGGTTCAACTATACCCCACTCCTCAGCATCATACAATATACCTTTGTAACAAACCTGCACATGTACCCCTGAATCTAAAATAAGTTAAAAATTTAAAATAGCAGCCATTCTTAATATTAGCAATAGCACCTAGAAATTAAAATGAATATACATATGAATATATATGTTTTTACAGCAGTGACTAAAATGTAGCATATATACAGATAAATTTAACAGTAAAAAGAATATAAAATAGTGACATGAAAATAAAATCTAATTTAAAAATTTTTAAATTTCTTTAAAACTGAACATGTCTAATTTTTTAAAAAGAAATTTTAATGATTTATAGGTCAAGTCTCCCAAAATTAACATATAAATTTAATATAATTGCATTTAAAATATGTATATACAAAGAGCTCATTTGGTAAAAATATTTGCAAAGCAGTAGCAGGATTTGTTTTGGAATATGATTTTTAAAAGTTCAGAGGGAAGAATATGTGCCCAAGAAAAGCTAAGAAAATTTGTGAAGAAGAACAGAAAGAAGATATGCTTTTTAGGATATCAGAAAAATAATCTATGGCAAATATAATCAAAGCAATTTGGTGTTGGCATAGAAACAGAGAAATTGGACAGTGAAACAGAATCAAGGATACAAATATAGATTCCATTACATGTGAGATTTTAAAATATGACAAAAGTGGGTTTTCAGTTTGAAGGGGAAGAATGAAATATTTAGTAATTTGTTTGGAAAAAGTGAAAGTTGCCTATTTATGGCATGTGTGTTAAAAGTCCGCTTGAATTAAAAACCAATGTTAAAATTTAAAAAAAAAAATCCTTCAATAAAATCTAGAAGACTACGTGTCTAATGTAGGAATAAGGAAAATCATATTACTCACCACTGGAATCCCAAACTGTACATAATAAAAATTAAATATATTATCTATAAAATATTTTGAATGTGCACAATAAAGTTATGAACAAAGGCAGCAGACAATATAGAAAATATTTACTATCTATGATAAGCATTTAATTACAATATTCAAAGAACATAAAAATTGAGAAAAAGACAAATATCTCAGTAAAAAAAGGGGAAAGAATATTGATAAATGATTTACATAAGAAGTTCAAACAGCTGAAGAATATAAAAATATATTCAACTTCACAAGTATTTAATAAATTCAAATTAATTGAACAACTAATAACATAAACAGCTACAACAACTATTGCTGTAAGGACATGAGTAAAGAACAGTTTCATAATCTAGTAAAAATGTAAATATCTGTAGTACATAGGAAGCAATAAGGTAACATGCATTAAAATTGAAAAACCATTTTGCTCTTTAAACCTGGAGATAAAATAATGTTCAAATAACTACTCTTATTGTAGCCTTGTTTTGTGACAAAACCAAACAAAATAAAAACCTCTGGAAACAAAGTAAATGTTTATAAAGAAGGGAATGGTTGAATTTGTTTCTTATTATTCATGTCATGGGCTATTATATAGCCTTTTAGAATTGAATTTATAACAATCAACACAGAGGGCTTTCCAAAAAGAATTCATGAGTAAGAATACAAGATAAGTACTTTTTTAAATGATGACAAAAAGATTGATTTGAATGTGTATATATGTGAATGGCTATAAAAGCAGAGAAAAATCTGACATACTAGAACCCACTTGTTAAGGTGGGTTACCTGTAATAATGAAGCAGACGAGAAGAGGTGGGTAGAGGCAGTTATAAAAGGAAATTTAAAAATTAAGAATTAAAAAAGAACGTTATAATTTAGTTTAGGCACTTATACAAAATTATATCTCTTATATGTAGATATTTTCAGAATATATTTTAAAGATGAAAAATCATGCCAATGAAAAAATGGAATGGGTAATGTAACTTTAATAAAAAGTAAATGTTGTGCTACTTTTTATTTTAGTTTTTCCTGGTACTCAGATCCAGATTATTCTTTGAAATCAACATATACAGATACTATGGAACCTAAATATATATTAAAATGATGCAATGATAGCTTTTCCAAAACTTTTTTCCATATTAAAGGAAAAAATCTATACTGATTGGTATTTTAGCTAAGGTAGGATCAACAAAAAGGAGGAAAAAAAAAATAGCAGGAATGAAGCATGGGACCAGCCTAAGGTTGAAGTTTTGGCAACTTGTCTAGACATATAAAAAGATGCAGGAGAATGTAATAGGGAAATGGAAGTAAAATTTTCACAGAACAAATATTTGCTGAGTATTTACTATGTGCTAGCCTCCGTTCTAGGCACTAAAGCCAGCAGTAAATATGAAACCATTGAGTACATCTCTCATGGAGCTTATATTTCATTTTGGGGGGTGAAATCATTAATAAGTAAACACATAAATGGAGATAGTCTCAACTAGCAAGTGGGCTTTGACACAAATCAGAAAACATCGTGATGACCAGCAGTGCGGAGAGGCATGCCAGACCTGAGAGGAAAGGACTTAAAGAACCCCTCCTGTGCAGCTCTGAGGCACAATTCCCAGGCAGGAAGAGCATCAAGTGCAAAAGCTGTTAACTGGGAATGAACTTGCTCAAGGGTGTCAAAGGAGGAAAAAAGTGATAAGAGCTGAGGATAGGGACAGAGAGAACCTGTAAGGCTTTGAATACCTTAAAATCTTCAAGTTCGGCACTAATTCTGTAGGAAAACGTGAATTAGAAGAAGTTACTATAACCTAGATAATCAAAATATCAAGAAAAGCAAGCTCAGGACCTTGGCCAAGTTCATGCTGGTCTTTGATACTTCAGTGTTAAGGGAAGCACAGGGCTACAAGTTTTGGAAGAAGCATATATCATACTCTAGGTCAGGAACTACTTAATGTAGTTTTTCCAGCTGTAAAAAAAAAAAAGGCAGGAACAAAGGGAACTCCCTCAATGAGGCAGGATTTTAGCCAAAGACTTCTAAGCCTGAAGTAACACTGATAGGATATAAATGGTTACCCAAGGACAAAAACAAACACTTTGTACACCTGTGGAGGATGGGGAATTCCAGATAGAAGAGGAGATCATGAGTAAGGAGAAAGGGAAATGCAAGGGTATAAACTCTGCGGAGAGAGTTGCCTATTGTAAATGAGATACAACCTCCTTACAAAGAGTGGAAGATGTGATCCTAGAGAGACCACCCCATTCAGTTTATTATCAGTGTGCCAAGAATGCAAGGACAAGAAGTAAAATGTGAAGGAAAATTTAGAGACTTTAAATGAGGTCCTTTTTTTGTTTCTTGAAACAAGATCTTGCTCTGTTGCCCAAGTGGGAGTGCAGTGGCACAATCATGGCTCACTGCAACCTCAACCTCTAGACGTAAAGCGATCCTCCCACCTTAACTTTAACCTCCTGAGTTGCTGGAAGTACAGCTGTGTGCCACCATGACCAGCTAGTTTTCTGTTTTGTTTTGATTTTTATTTTTGATTTGTAGGCACAGGATCTCACTATGTTGCCTAGGCTGGTCTCAAACTCCTGGGCTCAAACGATCCTCCTGCCTCTGCCTCCTAAAGTGCTGGGATTACAGGCATAAACCATTTGGCCTAATGAGGTGCTTTAAAGATTTTAAAAGAGACTCCATATTTTAAGAGAATGTAGGGAATTTGAGAGAAATCCTGAGTGCTACAAGTATCACATCTTTAAATGTTTACATTTACCAAGGAGACAGGGTGTTTGAAACTGCACTCTTGGAAAGATAAAGCAGTTTTTATAAGTAACAGACTCCCCAAATATATGAGAATCATAAGGCCACGTGCAAGCTCTTAATCTGAAATTTGTCATTGTTTCCTTGTATGTTTGCAGGTGGTAAACTCTAATATATACAACTATTTGATTTAACACACATTCTGATGAGGCTAAACTTAAAAAATGTTTATCCTCTTGTTATAATTTTTCCAAATTCTTCTGTCCAAGACAACACTTAAGATTTTTAAGATTAGTCTGTCTATGGCTGCAAAACGGCAATGTTGATTGGGACAAATTTTTTTCATTATGGGAAATCATGAAAATAATTTTAACTCAGAATTTTATATATATATATATACATATATATATATATACATATATATATACTTAAATGTTTATATTAAACATTTATTTTAAATATAAATAAGTTTATATTAAATATATCTTTTAAATATATATATACACACACATACAAATCCAACTCCAGCCCACTAATCTGTGGTGGAACATTTGAAAAAGTTTCACAAATGACTCCGATGCTTCTTACTTCCACTTAGAAAATCTTCATGAAGACTATAATAGTTATCTCTTCCTAGGTACACAGCTTTCATTTGGAAATGATCAGTTTGTACAGAAATTGATACTTTAATTGTAAGCTACTGTTACTACATACAGATACTCGGGAGCCCTGCAGTGTAGAATTTAAGCCTGTGGACTGGGGGACTACATGAGCTCATTATCCTGGTTCCTCAACTTAGTAAACATGTTTACTTTGGCAAATTATTTCTGAGCCTCAGTTTCTTTATCCACAAAAAAAGGGATTATGAGCATACTCAGTTTCTAAAATCATGAGGATTAAATGAGATAATGTGTATGGTTACAGCTCACTTAAGTTTAGATATTTTGATCTCAGTTGGCTTTGGGAAATTATTGATGCTTTCTAAATTTTGTGGGAATGCAACCAGAACTGTAATATTCTAATATGCTTGGTAAACCCTCCAGCGTTCTGAACACATGGATCTGAACAACTGAGAATTGTTTGAGGGACTAGAAAAAGGTGCATCAGTTCAAATGGCAGGTGCTTTAGTTTGCAACTCCCACATGGAATGCAGACTCCATGCAGACACCTAAATGAGATTCTTTCAATAGCTGAAGAAGAAAAAAAGTAAGAAATATACTTTCATAATTTTGAAAACTTAAATACTGAATGGAAATACAGTTGAAAGAGAAACAATTTTTTGGCATTTCAGGAGTTATTTTGTTTGCTTGTTTTTTCTTTCCCTTTTCTAATTACTGGTGTGGTGTGATGTGGACTGTGCAATTATTCTGATGGGCATTATACAACCTAACTGGTATGCTTAGCTGTAATAAAATCAAGCCTCGTTTGACAGGGAAACTAACATAGGACATGCCTCGTCAGTCATGTGTGGCATTAAATTTAGTATTTATGCTGTCCTGACTCACTTTTGCTTTTGGTGGGGGTGCTAAAGTATAGGAAGATATCATGGAGGCATTCACACTATGCTTGAGGCTCTGGCCCTCCCTTTTCTGGATCTCTGATGCATACTATAGAAACTATACTAGGAATTGGCCACCTGCAGATGCAGGACAGACTCCTCTGCTTTTTGTTCATTTCCTCCCCTGCCAAAAGCAGAAATCCCTTTAGGTTTTTCAGAGGTGGGTGCCTTAAAAACATTCTTGTGCATCCCCTATGTACCAGACACTGTATCCTGTACAATAGATTATTCTATCTATTCCTTCCATTAGGCCATTTTACAGAGGAGGTGTTGACGTCTTAGAATTTCAGGGCCTTGCCTAAGGGCAGAGGCTCTCAAGTGGCAAAGCAGGGATATCTGAGCTTTCTCACTCTGGATCCTCTGCCCTTCTACCATAGAAATAGGGAAACCTAAAGGTATGAAAGGATTTTAGAAATCAAATTATAATTCATCCTTCTTCATTTGAGGAATCTTAGGCATAGAGAAGTTAAATGATTTGCCTGAGGCACAGAGCCAGTTAGAAGCCTCACTGGGAAGAAACCTAATTTCTTTACTTTTAGAAATCTTGTATTTGAAAACTCCACAAAGCAAAGACAGGAGACCCATTCTAAACAGCTGTCTGCCATAGTGCCAATTGCATCTCTTTGTATGGGCAGTATATTTCCATTTTCCTTGTAGTTTAATGAAGTGAAGGGCTCCCTGAACCCTTAATGTTCAGTTTCAAGGCAATTGAAAAATTCATTTAAGAACCAATTTATCCACAAAGCTAGAACTTAAAATCAAAGAGAAACAGAAAAGAAAGGAAAATCAACTGTCAACATCAGGTTAATGGTGAACATAAAATTCATACATTTAAGGGAACAATTTGTTAAGATTATTAAAATACTATATAAATATTGATATAGTTTGGCTATGTCCCCACCCAGATCTCATCTTAAACTGTCGTTCCCATAATCCCCATGTGTCATGGGAGGGACCTAGTGGGAGGTAATGAATCATAAGGGCAGTTATCTCCATGTTGTTCTCATGATACTGAGCCAGTTCTCGTGAGATCTGACAGCTTTACAGGGGGCTTTTCCCTCTTTTGCTTGACACTTCTTCCTGCCATCATGTGAAAAGAACGGGGTTGCTTTTCCTTCTGCCATGATTGTAAGTTTCCTGAGGCCTCCTCAGCCCTGCAGAACTTTGAGTCAATTAAATCTTTTTTCTTTATAAATTACTCAGTCTTGGGCAAGTTCTGTATAGCAGCATGAGAATAGACTAATCCAGATATCTTTTGGGAATGTGAGATTATATTTATCCCATTTTCTTTGAATGCGCTTGACAGTTTTAAAGTATTTAGCTAAAATCAGTGTCCTTTTTCCATAATGAGGGTATTATTTTACAAAATTATTATTTTTTAAGTATCTGAAGCTTCAAGGCATGAAGTTATCTTTATTTTGTGCTCCATATTATAGCTGGAAATCCATTTTAATGCAATACAGTGAAAACATTTATAAATATTTATCACAGAGGCATTTGCATGGAATTCTCATAAAAATCACACACACACACACACACACACACACACACACACGCCAAAGAACAATTGCAATAAATGAACTGATATTTCAAGAAGAAATCATTCATGGGTTTATACTGAATTCATATTTATTTAACCTATAGTCTTTGACATCTGTAAAAGAGAATACTGGTGAGCAGTATGATTAATAGGAACTATGAGATAAAAGAATCATACAAATAAAACATGCATTTCTAATGTATAATTTTAGATACTTCGTAATGTGTTCACGAAATGCACCAAGAATCAAACTGCCAGATAAGGCATACAAATAGGTAGATGAAGAAAAAATGAGTTTAAGTCTTAAATGCTCTGAAGTTTTCTACAGACATGAAGAAATCGTGGCTAGTAGAAAGATCTTATTGGATTGTATGGATTTTGTAAAAACACATTGACAAAAAGAATATAGAATAGTGATATATGAGCAACATATGTTATTTTCAAGCACTAATGAAAGCAATTTTTGATTATTACAGTAGCCACTCTTTAATGTTAATACGTACCTTTAAATATAGTGCAATAAGTACTGTTACTGCACTATATTTGCATCACTGTTTTATTAAATGATCAGTCAATAGAAGTTTTTAACAGATGAAAGACTCTAATTGAACTCCGCATACAATTGCCTTTCTGTTGATGATAATGGCACTATTTCTGAGCACTTTATAGCCATTTTGCAAATTCAACCATAACTTAGATTTATTATTATTATGATAATTTTACTCAATTTATTTTGGTTTAATTAAAAATCCAGATGAAAACAAAAATAAGTCCTTCACAGTTTACAAACCATTGATTTTTCCATCCTTCCTCTCATTGGTTGTTACCACTTGAAGGTTATTTGGTGTGAAAGGAATTAGAAATTTAGACATACGTTTAAAAAACAACTTTGAATATTTTGATTAAGGAAATCAGCATCTTTGTATAATTCATGTTATAATTAAGATTCTTGAAAACAAATCAATATTTCAAATATCTACAGTCTAGCTGAGGGGAAATGGGAGATGAACAAATGTATTTTGGGTTTTTAGTTAGTAGTTTTAACTAGAACGACAGCTTGTAAGAGATCATTTTCCTCTCCTCCAGACCCTAAATTTGACCTAGAGAGGCACTGTTGGAAAATGCCTGATGGTTTGGCACAACTAAATTGGCATTGTCTGGAAATTATCTCATTCCCAAAAGGGAATAAAAACCTCTCCAAACGCCTTCAATAAAGACTCTGGTGTCCTGGACGCAGCTCAGAAACATCACTATAGCCTTTCTGGAAAGTGGAAACGCACAGGATGAAGCCTCACATACACAAGATCATTGCTCAGAAGCACCACGGATGAAAACAGTTTAAAAACTCGCTAGCATCAAACCCGCTAAGGAGATTCAACAAAGTTACAACAATACAGCCCCAGAGAGGCTTTGGCGGGGCAAGGGACTTTAAGGGTTAAGAAAGCGCCCCACGTCCCTTGCCCAGGTCCCTGGTCTGCAAGCCTGGGGCCACAGCCATCTGTGGTGCAGACATCCAGCGCAGGGAAGCCCCCCAGTGTCCCAGTGTTGGGCCAGTGACCAAACGGGTGCCTGTGTAATTAGGAAGGGATTTGAAAAAGGTCGAAAGAGTAAAGTCGCAAAATCCGAGGACTCAGTCCCCAATCGCTAATATATGCCATCAAGGCAAACGCTGGGCATTGGAGAGGGGTCGCGCACTCAAGCGCGGGCCCCCAGCCAAACTGGCGCATGCTGTTACCTCTCCGGCGAGCCCTGACGGCGGCGGGAACCAGAATCCACCGAGCCGGGTCGCAGCAACAGGTTCCGCCCCTGCTCCAGCCCCAGCTACTTTCCGCGGTCCGGCAGCTCAGCCCCAGCCAACGCCCGTGCGCCCGGGCTTCCTGCTCCGCTCCCGCTGCCCGGCGCTGCGTGCTCTGCGCTCGCTCCCGGCCGCCCACTCCCCTTCACATGAGACGTCACTCCCTAGGAGGCACCAGCGAGCCGCTGGGGTTCCGAAGAAGCTTTGCATATCCCGCTAAGGGGCACCCAGGTACATTCTTGTGAAACTCAGAGTCCGAGTGCAGCAAAGAAAAGGAAGCAACAGTATGAATAGCAAAATCGTCATTACTTGGCTCCAGATCCTGGGCAAGTGATTTAGCCTCTCTGTACCTCAGTTTCCTAGTTCGTAAAAGAGAGATGATGATGATGATATTAATTAGTAGGAGAAAACTGAGAATTATTTGTCTATGTCCAAAAGTGCCTGGAATGGCCCTGGTACAAATTAAGCATTACATTTAAATGTGAGCTATCATCATCTTTAAGGTTCTAATGGGACTGAGAGGTTCATTGCATATTGCAAGCCCTCCTTCTGTCTGAAGCAGACCTTATTCTTTGAGTCTTTGGAAAGATCTTTTAGCTTGCAAGCAAATCCCTCTGAAATTCTGGAAATGTATTCACAGCATAATCGGAAATGGAAAGCAAAGAACCCTGGGGAGACTCACAATGATCCTAACAGGACTGTCTGCCCAGTTGGATGTTGCTAATAGAGAGATCATGACTTAACTTTAATGGATTAACTTACAGGTTTATACAATTACTGAGAAGGGGATAATTAAAGGTGGTTTAAGCCTGAGAAACCTGTGAGGAGCCTAGCGGACCTAATCCTCATGAGAGTACCCTAGGTTTGCGAAGAGTTGGTATGTAATTATTTCCAATCCACACAGAGGCACCAAGGTTCAGCGACTTGTATAAGATTACAGAGGTGATATTTAAATGAAAGAACAGCTCCAGAAGTCAAATTCATTTCTTTATCTACTCCATTTCTGTGGCTATATCACTGGTACATGTGGGATACAGAAAAAAAAAGCCTATGGTGAGACAGACCTTTTAAAATAGGATTCCTCGGTCTTGGAATAAAGTTGCAGATTCTGACAAGTGTGTGGTGTGTGTATTTAAAACTGGATGATGACTACATTGAGGATCCAGGAACGGGTATTTCTCCCAAGACTTTACCAAGTTCAAGATAAGATTATTGGTCTCACTTCTCTGAAGTTTATCAGCATACTCAAGGCACAGAAAGTCATAGAAAAGAAAAAGACATTAAAGAGATAGCACAAGAGTCATGGCAGAGAATGATAAATTAGTTGAATAAAATAAAACTAAGAAGAGAAAAGCATTTTGTATTCAACCTCAGATTCTCAAAGTGCAAAAATAACTGTGGATCATTGCTCTACATAATCCCTCTTACTACTGGAAAAATAAGTCATTAAAATGACAAGAACAATAGCAAGGCTTTTGATGAAACAGTGAGGTAATGTCTAGCTTGCCAAGATTCTATTACAAATTAAAAGAAATGTAAAAGTTATGTAACAATCATTTAAACTATGAGTCCATTTCTGTATTATGAAACAACACACTGCCAGAACTATTGTCCTGCTCCCCATCCCTACCATTGCACCACCACTGAAAAGAATAGACTATGTCCATAAGCAGGAAAAAATTATATAAAACTAGGGAAGGACATGAAACGCACCTCTCCCTCAGTTACTTCTCCTGTAAACACCTACACACCCCGCTTTAACTTCCACGCTTTCATTCATCATTCTTCGCTGTAACTGGTTTAATACAAGAGCTTGTCTTTCTTCCTCCGAGCTGAAGCCCATGTCTGCAATGGTGAACTTTTCTTCTCACCTTCTCCCATATTTTCAGGATTCTTATACTCTCTCATGTATTTCTTCTCTCCTTATGAAATGAAGTATTCCTGGCTTTTACATATGTCAAGATCTTCCATTTAAAACATAACAAAATAAAAATCCCACAGTTTTTCTGCAAGGCCTTAAGTGTGATACCTACATTACTCCTTCCCAGGAATACCTGCACTGTTTTGCAGTCCAATCTGTTGTTTGCATTTCCTCACTTCCCATCCAATTAGCAAGCCACTCCAGTCAGACTTTCTCACTGGACAATCTTGCAAAAATCATCAATACTTCCATGTTGAGAAATGCAATGGATATTTTTCAGTCTGCATCTTATTTGGCCTTTAAGCAGCTTGATTTCTATCTGTAACAGTTTCTCTTCTTAGCATATATTTCATAATCCCCTATTTTTTGTTTACCTTGCATCTCTGGCTACACATTTTTTGTGTCCTTTACAGGCCCTTTTTTATTTTTAGTTTCCTACACAGCCATTTAACATAGGCCTTTCTTTATCTTTTTCTTTTTATTTTGAGATGGAGTCTCAGTCATCCAGGCTGGAGTGCAATTTTGGCTCACTGCAACCTCCGCCTCCCAGGTTCAAGCAATTCTCCTGGCTCAGTCTCCCAAGTAGCTAGGACTACAGGCACCTGCTACCAGGCTGGGTTAATTTTTTGTGTTTTTAATAGAGACAGGGTTTCACCGTGTTAGCCAGGATGATGTCAATCTTCTGACTTCGTGATCTATCCGCATTGGCCTTCCTAAGTGCTGGGATTACCGGTGTGAGCCATGGCGCTGGCCCTTTTTTCTTTTCTTTTCTTTTCTTTTCTTTTTTAGGCAGAATCTCTATCACTCTGGCTGGAGTGCAATGGAGTGCAGTGGTGTGATCTCAGCTCACTATAATCTCCATCTCCCAGGTTTAAGCAATTCTTGTGCCTCAGCCTCCCAACTAGCTGAAACTAGAGGGACATGCCACAACATCCAGCTAATTTTTTGTATTTTAGTAGAGACAGAGTTTCACCATGTTCCCCAGGCTGGTCTCAAACTCCTGAGCTTAGACAATCCGCCTGCCTTGGCCTCCCAAAGTGCTAGGATTATAGGCGTGAGCCATGGCACCCGGCTTAACATAGGTATTTCTTTAAGGCTCAGTGCTAGATTCACTACTCTTCTTAACGCTGGACTAATTATGCATTCTTATCCACACAACTGGCCTCAATTACCATGCATATTCAGGCGATCCCCACATTTACAACTCCAGTCTAGATTTTCTCTATAAGTATCAGACTCCTACATGACAGTGTTAATTGCTGTCTCAACATCTCCTCAAACTCAACACATCTAAAGCTAGACTCATGGTCTTCTTCCCAAAACCTACTCTAGCTCAGTTGATAACACTGCCTTACATCCTTCTCACAACTAGCTTAAATATGGTGGCACTCAGGCTACCTGCTTGAACCATGGGGTGTATACCACATGCTGAGGGTGGCAGAGAAAGAGCACGAAAGGAACCTGAGTTTTTGACAGCCTTAGAAAGCTTCATCTCCAGTTTGGACTGGTCTACCTCAGCATTCCTTTTACATGAGAAAGGAATAAAAGTCCATCTTACAAAAAAACTATATATCATTATGTACCTTTATATATAAATTCTTCACATAGGTGGAAAATGAGTGTAGCTCGATATAAACAGGAGGTAGATAATAAGACACATTAAATAAAATGTTATTAATTTTTACAAAGTTTGTCTATAGAACATTTTAAATTATCTTATATTTCACTAATAGTATGCCACCTTTAACTCCGCCTTGGGAAATATTATCTTAAGTAATATGAGGATAAACTGATATGTTGTCTTGCAAAAGAATAGAATATTGCAAACTACATGGAAGCTTTGGGAAGACAGTTCAAGAAAGCTCAACAGGAAGAAGAAAGCACAGCAGGAAGAAGAAAGCAAATGTGGACCCAAGAAAGAACGGAAATGAATCAAGTGACTAGTGGGAAGGCAATAGAAGAGAAGAAGTGCAGAGAAGATTATAACCTTAATTTTGGTCATTTCTGATCCAGTATTTTTGTTTTTAACTCAGTGTTGCTGCTGGTTTTGTTTATTTTTTTTTCTTGATGGGCAAAAATCAGATTTTAAAAATTGCATCAAAGATAAAAAAGACTTAAGAATAACCAAAAGGCAAAAGACATAGATAAATGATATTTTCTCAATTAGTAGAATTACAAAGAGTGAAGAAGTAGACATTGCTAATAATCAGGAAAATGCAGATTAAAGTGACATTCAAATATCATTTTCTCATTTAAATTAGCAATAACAGATGCTTGTCAGATGGTTATAAAAGTAGCATAATCCTTTTAAAAACAACACTTTTGGAAAACAGTTTAATCATATAGATTAAAAATCAATAAAGATATTTATAGATTTTGTTTTAGGAAACTCAGTTTTAGAAATATACCCATTGGAATCAATTAAAAATAAAAGGTACAAGCAGAAAGTTATATATTAATGTTAACTAAATAGTGGGAAACGGGGAGCACTCTGGTATGTTAACTCAGTGAAATTTATGTGGCCATGAAAAGTTTTAATTATAATGACAATAATAACAAAGGAAAAGTAATGTAGGGTAATATTAAGTGAAAATAAAGCAAACATGATATTTTAGGTAAATCAGAATTATCTATGCAAAACTACACATTCTTATGGCTAATGTTCAAATGAGCATCTGAATAATAGCAATTCATCTATTCTGAAGTCATGATCATGGATACATTTTTTCAAAATTTTTATCCATAATAGTGTTACTATAATTAAAAAATAATAGGTTCTTTAAGTAGAAAAAGATGCCAGAATGGAAATTGGGAGCACTAGAATCTAGCCCAGTCTTTTCATTTTAAATCCTTTACTTACTTACATAGGCTTCCATTTTTTCAAATAATATGCTATCAAAAAATTCAACTAGTATTTTTTAAGTTGTAAGACCTATGATTCTAAATCCCAGTCTAGAAAACTGTCTTCCTCCTATTCTACATTAGCTATTTTCTATTCTTTCTGAAAGTTGGCTTCAGTCACTCAATAATATTGGTTGACTCTCTACCAACCAGTAAAGTCATGTGCTAGTTTTTTGATGGGGAGTAGGTAGAACTTTGATAAACATGTGAAATACTGTTCCTGAACTTAGAACCCTTTTATTTATATCTGTTATGAAGAGGCAAGACATGTAAGATAGGAACTGCATGATCCAAAGAAAGAACTTCGGGTCAAAGAGAAAATATTATCACAGATAGAGGCATCACAGACATCACATGTGAGCTAGGTCTCATAGAATAAGTACCGTTTGGACTTGTCAGATAGGGATCAGAGTGGATACTTCAGGCAAAGGAAACACCATGGCAAACTATGGAGCTAGGAAATCCTGAAAATTGTACAAAAACAGTTCTTAGCTTGGTTTGTTTAAAGCATAGGCTTTATGAGATAAGCAGAGAGAGTATTTGAATACCTTTCTGAAAAAGGGGCTAAGGTGAATTGTAGGTGAATTGTAACCAACTGCACAGCTACTCTCAAAAGCAATGGGAGGGGTTTTTGCAGTTGCTTGTCATGAACACTGAGAGGTGCCCCATGTTTGGAGTTTAGCAACAGCCAAGTCAACATGGGAGGGAAAGAACTGCATTAATGGAGTGAAGTGGCCAAATCGGTGAGTCTGAAGTCTTGTTCCTCATTCTCCACAGGCTGTATATGAAACCCAGCTAAACCAAACAAATCCATATTTTCCAATGAGGAAATATAGGGGTCTTGAGAGAGTCGGAGTCAGGATAACAAGACACTGTGCACAGGAATTAGGCAATCAGAGTCAGCACTCAGCAGTAGAATACAGTACATTTCTCTGAAAGGCCAGAAGGTACTGGATTTAGATGAAGAGTCTAGTTTTCACCCATCATTTCCTGGCCGAGATGCCCTTTCTTATTTTAACCTCCAAAGGACAAAATATCACCTTAGCATGAAGCAGTGAAAAAAGAACAATGCATTAAACAATGCATTGTTACTTTATCCAAACAAGAAGAGATTGTGATATTATAAATTTCCTCTATAAATTTCAAAAAGTGCTTTTGAAAATTATTGATGATATTAACTCTAGGCTCATATTAAATGCATCATGCTAAGCCCTTTTAATTGTTACCCCCATTTAATCCTGAAAAGCACTCTTAAAAGAATTTTTAAACCCTACTTTACCTTATTTTTAAAGATGAGAAAACTGTGGCTTACAGCAATGATTTTTAAATTTCAATGTCAATTTTAGTGGAGGATTTTGTTTTTAAATGCAGATTCCAACTCTGTTCCTGAGGTGGGTCTGAGAGTCTACATTTCCAACAAGCACTCAAGTAGTGACAATGCCGCTGCTCTACAGAGGACTCTTAGCACAGCAAGGTCTTACTAAAGCTAGTATTGACCCAAGTCACACAGATAGCAAGTGACAGGGACAGTATTGATCCCACATCTGTCTAAGCTGCAAATCTTTGTGATTATCCATTATGCCTTGCTAACTCTACGCAAGGAAAATGGAAATTCATTCCCGTAGAACACAGGGAGGACCTTTGATGAAGGGTATGAAAGTTAACTGAGGCCTGATCATGAATGTCTGGTGTGCTGACTTGGGACCATCTCAAAGTAATGAGGAGCTTAAGCACCTGGAAGAAACCAGTTTCTAAATATTCTAGTTTCTTTTTGTTGTTGTTCCAAAGAAAATGGTTTGACCTTGTTTTATGCGTCACCACAATGTGAGTAATCTTTTGCTGAGTACTACAGCATGATGTTAATAAATAATAATAATAATAAACAAAGATATGATTAGATTTCTTTTCTGGTTAACCTCTCTTTTATATTATACCTAATCGTGAAAGGTCCTACCTTTCTAAGTAGTAATTTCTACGTTACTAGTAGAAATTTCTACATTACATCATAGAAATTTCTAGTTGTATATAATGCAAGGAAGTAATTTATAGTTCCATGCTTGCTTTTTATATCAGTAGCTCATTCTTATATTTAAGCCACTGTCTTAAAATCATCATGGTTCACCAAATTGCAATAACAATTGTGTAACAGATAAAATTAAAGCAGCCACCTCTGGAAAAATATATTATCCAGTTACAGTGAATGCTTAGGAAACAAAAACCTTATAGTTCTTGGAAAGGTAATATTCAGAAATACTGAGAAGTATTAGAGTGAGAAGTATTTTTTTCATTCAATACATTTTATTAACTCTAAAATATGTTTCTGGGTTTTCTGACATACCAATAATTTAGCTTAAATTAAATTCTATACTACCTAAAATTAAAATTTCAAGAAATTAAATTCTATACTACCTAATTCACACACACTGAATCCACCTGTGTTCTTTAAATGTTAGAAGAAAAAGTGTTAGATCTGCAACAAGAAAATATCTACCTAATTCACACACACCTAATAACACATATGATATGTGTGAATCAAATGTTTCTGCCTTGGTCAAGCAGGTAGGTTAGGGTGCTATTAACCAAAAGTAGAAATACCAGAGGAAGATCGTATTTTGTCACAAGAAAGTTAGCTATTTTAAATATTTTCTGAGCAAAAAAAAAAAAAGATAAGATATGGTGTACTTTCTGATTTATGCCCTGCCTCTTTTCCGTCCTCTTCTTTCATCAGTCACCTTTGAGCTTTATGCTGCAGCCATTGTGAGGTCATACTCACACTTTTCTAAAGGATTCACCCTCTCAGCACTAGGTGTTTGCATATGCTGCTCTATGGTCTTGAACTTTCCCTAAAGAGAGTATATGTAGCTCCCTCATGCCCCTTTAGCATGTCACCTGTACTTCTAAAATCAAAGCATTTTAAAACACTTTCTTTGATCTCACCTGTATTCTTTAAGCATGTACCTGTACAACTACACCTGATAGGCTCCTATTCCAATCTATGCTTTTGAGCTCTCAGTTCTCATCTGTCCAATTACATCAGCCCTCTTCCAGAAGGGAAGGTTCCTTTAGAGTAAAGGCTAAGACTTGTTATCAGAAGTTTTTAAATTTTTATTTAGCATGACAGCTTATATAAACTCTATAACTAAAAGCAATCTAAAGACAATCTACAATGCTTTTGAACTCAGAAACTATGATGACTATGATGACCTGCAAAGAAAATGTTAGATTGTAGTCATTGGCAATACAATAATAATTTTCACCTGCATAGAACTTTACAATTTGTATAATATGGTTTCCAAGTGGCAGATCATCTAGAGTGCCTTTAAAAATGAGAATGAGGGCCGGGAGCCTCAGAAATCTCCCAGGTGATTTATTTGTACTAGTCAGGTTTGGGATCCTTTCAATATTATTTTACATCTGTCCAATTAGAGCCTGCCAAAATCTCTGGAAAATAATCAGGACAGGCATTATTTTCCTATTTGTGTGTGTGTGTGTGTGTGTGCGCGTGTGTGTGTATGTGCATGCACGCACGCACACACACACCCTCAGACATGCTCAGAAGTTGAGGAAGATCACACAGCTGGCCATGATTCAGAAAAAAATTATTATATTTTCTGATTCCAAATCTAATGCTTTTCCTTCTAACATTTTAAGCTGCCTAAACTAAGCTATTCTTTTGACAAATATCCTAATGTAGAAACTTGAGGAATGGGGATGTGAAAAAAGAAATACTTAACAGTGTAATCAGTAACCAATATTTTTATTATTGTTATTTGTATGTACTGGATTTCTTTACAGCGGATTTGAGATTCATTTCTTAAAGTGATAGAATGACATAAAAATTAACTTCTCTCAAATAAATATGTCCCAAATTTCTTAGTTATTCCCTGTATCTCTGTAGTGTGCTATACTCATTGGGTTACCTATAACTTGAGATGATTTGTGTGTTCTTTTCTGCCATAATATGAAGACTATGGCTCGGACCTGAAGCGAGAAATTCCCATAGCTGAGACCAGTTGTGTGGGTCCCTATAACTGAGACTAGATATGTAGGAGCCTTACCTAAACTTGTAACACACCAAATCCCAGGGAGAAAACTAAGTTAAGAAGAGCAGTAAGCAAAGTCAGTTAAATGTGGAAGTGCAATGGATTTTGTATAGTTTTGGCGAGAGAACTTTATTAAAGAAGAAGCAGTGAAAATGGAAATGAAGGGGAGAAGACAGAATATTTGATGAAGGTACATGCTGCAGGAATTGGCAATTGAGGCTTAGGTGACTACTGTACTTGATTTAGTGTTTTAGTAACTAGAGGATGCCAATACCATCAACATAAAAAAGAAAGTTATGAGGAAGACATACACCCTGGAGAAGACACTGATTCAGTTTTAATTTAAGATGAATTTAGGAGAGCCAGATGAATTCAGGTTGAATTTAAGATGAATTGAGGGAAGCCAGATGAATTCAGGTTGAATTTAAGATCAATTCAGGGGAGCCAGATGATACCGAGTAAGCAGCTAATATATGGAATTAGAGAATGTCAGAGAGATTGTATTTCCAATTTAGAATTTGGTAGTTATTCACATAGAGGTATTAGTTGAAGCTATAGGATTGAGTCAACTTACCAAGGAGAAAACTGGAAAGAGAAGTTCTTGGAAACAGCTTTGAGGGATGCCTAGATGGTAGGAGAAGGAACATACTTCTGAGAAAAAAAAATGAGGATAATTTTGAGAGACTTGTAAAGAATGTGTTCAATTTAATGGAAATCAAAGAAAGCGTTTTAAAAAGGAAATCTTCGCATTAGGTGCCTCGAAAAGTTAAGGAGAAAGAACATTGACACAAAGCCAGTGAAGGGTTATCAAGTGTGGATCAGAGCTGAATGAACTAAGATAAATGTAGACTATAAGACATAAAGAAATGTAAATGATCAAATAGTCCATTTTGCTCTTTTTCCAGGTGAGAAGAGTAAAAAAGAGACAGATTAAATTACTGGAAATCAATATCCTAGGGTATAGGCCTAAGAATCTCACCTGTGTTCTTTAAGCATGTACCTATACAACTACACCTGATAGGCTCCTATTCCAGTCTCTGCTTTTGAGTTCTCAAGTAAACCAATAACAAGCACAGATATTTACTTCTATTTGTTCCTTCTATGCTCTATTCTTTTTATTAATCCAGTATGTGTGTTTGTGTGTCTGAACACTTGTGTGTATCTGTATTGACTTATTCTTGTCAAGCATTTCTAGCTTCAGGAATCAGCTAAGTTTGGTGCTTCCTGATGTACAAAACCATGCAAAGACTTCACCGTGTTACTTCAGTAAACTCAGTCTCTACTTTTGTAATACCATGCATGTTTTAAGCATATGTATATGAGTTTGCAGATTTCTAGATTTTTTAAAAATATTAATACATGAGTTCTTAACTGGATGTCTTGCTATTTTAACAAATAATTATATCATTATTTGAAAATCAGGGATTGTTAGCACATCAAATCCTGATTTAAACATCAGTAGTATGAACTAAATATTTTGTTGTGGTTGTTGCCTTTATCCCTGAAACCGAGTGATGTGTCAAGCCATAGCAGAACCTTAGTAAATATTTGGTAAATGAATGAGTAAATGTGCAAGGATATCTCATTTTTGCTAATCTTAAAATATCTGGAGAAGTTATCAGTAATCGGTCAGGTGGTAATAATGAAGCCAATAAATCATTTTCTTAAGTTGGTCAATATTATTTATTCAACAAGTGTTTATTGAGCATTTACTGTATTTCCAGAGCATTGTAAGCACAAATAATTTTTCTCCTTAAGGGCTCAGAAGCAAGTAAGTGAAAAATTACATCCCTCTAATAGCTAGTATAATACAGGCACTGTGGAAGGATTTAACAAGTTTATTTTAGTCCTTCAGGAGTAAAGACCCCCTAGAAGAGGTGACATTTTGACTACTGTTTATTATCAGAGTGCTTAGCATAACAAATACTATTGAAGTGTAAGTAAGAAATTTTCAGGCAGTTGGTTAGAGAAAGGGTATTTGAAGAAGACAGAACAACATATTTACAGGTGCAGAGATGAGAGAAAATGCATAATCACTAAAAAAATTAAAACATTGCTTAACCACTGAGCTATTCTACAACTCCATTAGAATAACTGTAAGTAGTTCAGCATATCTGGATTCAGTGTGTGTGAATAAGGTAGTACAGAAGCAAAGGCTAGAAGGACATATTTGGCTAGAAAATAAATAGCCAACTAGGCCAAGAATTTGAAGATTTTTTCTTGAGGGCTATAGGGAGCCATGGAATATTTAGGCAGAGTAATGATGTGATTGGATTGTTATTTTAAACTGATTGCCTCCTATTAAACATACAGTGTACTGGAGGAAGAGCAAGCATAGTGAACTGCCTCAAAAGATGCTTTAAAAACAATAAGAAAATAAGAAAGTAGAAGCCTAGATTGAGAGTAGTATAGATGGGTGAAAAACTATAGACATGGAGGATGTGGAATCGACAGAACTTGGAGACTCATCAGATATAAAATATGAGAAAACAGAGAATGTGAAGATGCCTCAAATGTTTCTGCCTTGGTCAAGCAGGTAGGTTCAGATGCTATTAACCAAAAGGAGAAATGCCAGAGAAGAATCGTGTTTTGTTACAAGAAAATTAGGTATTTTAAACATTTTCTGAGAAAAAAAAAAAAAAGATATGGCATACTTTCTGATTTATCCCCTGCCTCTTTTCTATCCTCTTCTTTCATCAGTCATCTTTGAGCTTTATGCTCCAGCCATTGTGAGCTCATATTCACACTTTTCTAAAGGATTCGCACTCTCAGTACTGGGTATTTGCATATGCTGCTTTATGCCCTTGAACCTTCCCTAAAGAGAGTATAGCTCTCTCATGCTCCTTTAGCACGTCACCCATACTTCTGTCAGAATTTATCACATCTCATCATTATTATGTATTTACCTTCCTCCTTCATTCAATACAGGCTCCAAGTGAGCAGATTCTGATTTAGTCACTTGAATACCCAGCACTTGCAATTATTATTGGCATGTAATGGATGCTTACTATATTTTAGGAAATCAGGACTAGAGAGATAGATGTGGAGTCCTCAGTATATAGTTACTTTGACAAAAGTAATATTTGTTATAAATGCAATTTGAGCATCATAGTAAAGGGCATGATTCTGGGACAGGACTACTTGGATTTGAATTCTAGTTCCATAATTATTAGCTTTGTGATATTGAACATGTTACTTACCCGCTTTGTGATTTGGTTTTCTTGTCTGTTAAATGGGGACAATAGCAATTTCTATTTGTAATATTTTTGGCCATTCAGTAAGTTGTATATAACATGCAACAGTGTCTGGTACATTAGTGAACTCAAACATTAGCTACTAATTTTATAATTCGTTATGGATGGATTTTAGTCATCTGGTAAGAAATAATCACAAGTGTCCCTGTCTTTGTCTTTCTCTTCTAAGATTATGTCTATCTTTGTTAGAATCTTAAGGAAAATCATTTATATAGTTAACGATGAATAATGTTCTCTACCACTCAGCTCTGAAGGAAGTAGAATTCAGGCTACTTTAATGTAGATGAAATGGTTGTCATTACAGCATAAATAGTATCCCATTAGTCTTCATAATAGTATACCAGATAGCTAGCTGATAAACATTATTATATCCCTATTTTCTTCTTTTAAAATGTATTGAAGAAAGAGATATTTGAGTGAATTTACATAATAAAAATCATAAAGCAAGATATCCGGGTTTATTACAAAGAAAGTGTTCTACTTCTGAATCCTTGCTTCCTCAAAGTATTTTGTTACTAATCACCAAAGATCAGTTTTCCTGGCAGACTTGAATAAGGTTTGTATCATTTTAAAAACATATTCATTGCATGTACTATGTTATTATTTGACTTATTATACTTAAAGAAGATAGGGGAATTTTTATTTAGAATTACTTACTATACCCATGACGAGTTTCCAACAATACGCAAATACAGAAGTCTAATATATTAAGTGATTCAAGACAACAATTATCTAATATTTTTTCCTCTTTGTACATTTCCAACAATAAATGTTAGGTGATAAAAATAGAAAAAATTAAGAAAGTTTAAGAAAAAATTAAGAAAAATTAAGAAAATAAAGAAAAATTTTAAAAAATTAAGAAAAAATTAAGAAAGTTTAATGTAAGGACTTGCACCAAGATGACTGAATAGGAACCGCTCTGAAGGGGAGTTCCCAGGGAGAGCAGACACAGAAGATGAGTGATCTCTGCATTTCCAACCAAGGCACCAGGTTCATCTCAATGGGACTGGTTGGACAGTGGTGTAGCCCAAGGAGGGCAAATTGAGGCAGAGTGGGGTGCTGCCCCACCCAGGAAGTGCAACAGGCTGGAGGGCCCTCTCTCCTACCCAACAGAGGCCATTAGGGACATTTCCAGTCACGCTGGAGCTCTTTCATATGCTGCACTTTTCCCGCAGTCTTTGCAGCCCACAGACCAAGAGATTTCCACCTGCCAACAGGCATAGCAGGTTGAATCTAGGTGGCCGATTCAGCTGGCACTGCGAGTTCCCAGCAAAAATCTAAGCAGCCATTTTGACTGGCACCTGGAGTGCCTGCGAGACAGAGTTGCCCATATCCCTGAGAAAAAGGGGGAAAACGGTGGGGAGCCAGGTGATCTGGCTCTGGGGGTCCCACCCCCACAAAGACCTACAACTTTAATCTCACTGGCTTGGGATTTTTGCATCCAGCACAGCAGTTTGAGCTGACCCTGGATGGTCAAGCTTGGTGGGTGAAGGGGTGTCTGCCATTACTAAGGCAGCTCTAACCTTACCTCTGTAAACAAAAGCACAAAGAAGTTTACACAGAAGCTTTGGGGTGCCTGCAGTAGCTCAGCAACACCTCTGCAGGAAGAATGTGACTAGACTCCTCCTCACTGGGCAAGGCATCTCTGGAAAAAGGCAGCAGCCTGTCAGGAACTTATAAATACAGCCACACTTGCCTGGGACAGAGTGCCAGGGAAATGGAGTAGTTGTGAGTTCTGCTGCAGAAGACTTAAACATCCCTTCCCAGCAGCTCTGAAGTGAGCAATAAAGCTCCCAGCACAGCACTTGAGTCCTGACAAGAGACAGACTGCCTCCTCAAGTGGCTCTCTGACCCCTGTATATACAAAGAGTCACCTCATACAGGAGAGCTCTGGCTGACATCTGGAGGGTACCCTTCTGGGATGAAGCTACCAAAGGAAAGAAAAGGCAGCAATCTTTGCTGTTCTGCAGCCCCTGTGGGTAATTCCCAGGCAAGAAGCATCTGGAGTAGTCCTGCAGCAGAGGGTCCTGACTGTTAGAAGGAAAACTAAAAAACAGAAAGAAATAGTCTCAACATCAACAAAAAGGACATCCACTCAGAGACCCCATCTGAAAGTCAACAACTTCAAAGGCCAAAAGTAGATAAATCCACAAAGGTGGGAAGAAACCTGAGCAAAAAGGATGAAAACACCAAAAACCAGAATGCCTCTTCTCCTCCAAGGGAAGGAGAACTCCTCACAAGCACGGAAACAAAAATGGATGGAAGGGAAGGGAACTCAAGCAAGGAAACAAAACTGGATGGAGAATGAGTTTGATGAATTGACAGAAGCAGGCTTCAGAAGGTGGGTAATAACAAACTTCTCTGAGCTAAAAGAACATGTTCTCACCCAATGCAAAGAAATTAAGAACGTTGAAAAAAGGTTAAATGAAATGCTAACTAGAATAACCAGGTTGGAGAAGAATATAAATGACTTGATGGAGCTGAAAAACACAGCATGAGAACTTCGTGAAGCGTACACAAGTTTCAATAGCCAAATCAATCAAGCAGAAGAAAGAATATCAGAGACTGAAGATCAACTCAATGAAATAAAACAAGAAGGCAAAATTAGAGAAAAAAGAGTGAAAAGAAATGAAGAAAGCCTCCAAGAAATACAGGATCTAATCTACGTTTGATCGGTGTAACTGAATATGATGGGGAGAATGAATCCAAACTAGAAAGCACTCTTCAGGATATTATCCAGGAGAACTTCCTCAACCTAGCAAGGCAGGCCAACATTCAAATCCAGGAAACAGAGAGAACACCACAAAGATATTTCTCAAGAAGAGCAACCTCAAGGCACATAATCATCAGATTCACCAGGGTTGAAATGAAGGAAAAAATGCTAAGGGCAGCCAGAGAGAAAGGTTGGATTATCCACAAAGGGAAGCCCATCAGACTCACAGTGGATCTCTCAGCAGAAACCCTACAAGCCAGAAGAATATGAGGGCCAATATTCAACATCCTTAAAGAAAAGAACTTTCAACCCAGGATTTCATATCCAGCCAAACTAAGCTTCACAAGTGAAGGAGAAATAAAATCCTTTACAGTCAAGCAATTGCTGAGAGATTTTGTCACCACCACACCTGCCTTATAAGAGCTCCTGAAAGAAGCACTAAACATGTAAAGGAACAGTTAGTATCAGCCACTGCAAAAACGGTAGACTATTGACACAATGAAGAAACTGTGTCAACTACTAGGCAAAATAACCAGCTAGTATCAAAATGGCAGGATCAAATTCACACATAACAATATTAACCTTAAATGTAAATGGGCTAAATGCCCCAATCAAAAGACACAGAGTAGCAAATTGGATAAAGAGTCAAGACCCATTGGTGTGCTCTATTCAGGAGACCCATCTCACATGCAAAGACACACATAGACTCAAAATAAAGGGATGGAAGAAGATTTACCAAGCAAATGGAGATCAAAATAAAGCAGGGGTTGCAATCCTAGTCTCTGATAAAATGGACATTAAACCAACAAAAATCAAAACAGACAAAGAAGGACATTACATAAAGGTAACGGGATCAATACAACAAGAAGAGCAAACTCTCCTAAATATATATGCAGCCAATACAGGAGCACCCAGATACATAAAGCAAGTTCCTAACAACCTACAAGGAGACTTAGACTCCCACACAATAATAGTGGAAAACTTTAACACTCCACTATGAATATTTGACAGATCAATAAGACAGAAAATTAACAAAGATATCCAGGACTTGAACACATATCTGGACCAAGCATACCTAATATACATCTACAGAACTTTCCACCCCAAAGCCACAGAATATACATTCTTCTCAGCACCACATCATACTTACTCTAAAATTGACCACATAATTGGAAGTAAATCACTCCTCAGCAAATGCTAAAGAACAGAAGTCATAACAACCAGTATCTTAGACCATAGTGCAATCAAGTTATAACCCAGGATTAAAAAACTCATTCAAAACTGCTCAACTACATGGAAACTGAAGTACCTGCTCCTGAATGACTACTAGATAAATAATGAAATGAAGGCAGAAATAAAGATGTTCTTTGAAAGTAATGAGAATGAAGACACAACATACCAGAATCTCTGGGACACATTTAAAGCAGTGTCTAGAGGGGTATTTATAGCACTAAATGCCCGCAGAAGAAATGAGGAAAGACCTAAAATTGACACCTTAAATTAATGATTAAAAGAACTAGAGGAGCAAGATCAAACAAATTCTAAAGCTAGCAGAAGACAAGAAATAACTAAGATCAGAGCAGAACTGAAGGAAGCAGAGACACAGAAAACCCTTCAAAAAATCAATGAATCCAGGAGCTGGTTTTTTAAAAGATCAACAAAATAGACAGACTGCCAACCAGACTAATAAAAAATAAAAGAGAGAAGAACTGAATAACTGCAATAAAAAATGATAAAGGGGATATCACCACCAATTCCACAGAAATACAAACTACCATCAGAGATTACTACAAACAACTGTATGCATATAAACCAGTAAATTTAGAAGAAATTAATAACTTCCTGGACACTTACACCATCCCAAGACTAAACCAGGAAGAAGTTGAATCCCTGAATAGACTAATAACAAGGTCTAAGTTGAAGCAGCAAATAACAGCCTACCAACCAAGAAAAGTCCAGGTCCAGACAGCCGAATTCAACCAGACATACAAAGAGGAGCTGGTACCACTCCTTCTGAAACGATTCCAAACAATACAAAAAGAAAGAATTCTTCCCAAATCATTTTATGAGACAAACACCATCCTCATACCAAAATCTGGCAGGGACTCAACAAAGAAAAAAAATTTCGGGCCAATATCCACGATGAACATCAAGGCAAAAAGCTTCAATAAAATACTGGCAAACTGAATGCAGCAGCACATCTAAAACTTATCCATCATGATCAAGTAGGCTTCATCCTGGGGATGCAAGACTGGTTCAACATACACAATTCTATAAATGTAATCCATCACATAAACAGAACCAAACACAAAAACCACATGATCATCTCAGTAGATGCAGAGAAGGCCTTCGACAAAATTCAACAGCCCTTTATGCTAAAAACGCTCAACAAACCAGGTATTGATGGAATGTATCTCAAAATAATAAAAGCTATTTATGACAAACCCACAGCCAATATCATACTGAATGTGAAAAAAATGGAAGCATTCCCTTTGACAACTGGCACAAGACCAGGATGCCCTCTCTCACCACTTCTATTCAACATAGTATTGGAAGTTCTAGCCAGAGCAATCAGGCAAAGAAAAGAAATAAAGGGTATTCAATTAGGAGAGGAGGAAGTCAAATTGTCTCTACAGACAACAAGATTGTATATTTAGAAGACCCCATAGTCTCAGCCCAGAATCCCCTTAAACTGATAAGCAACTTCAGCAAAGTCTCAGGATACAAAATCAATGTGCAGAAATCACAGGCATTCCTATACACCAATAACAGACTAACAAAGAGCCAAACCAGGAGTGAACTCCCATTCAGAATTACTACAAAGAGAATAACATACTTAGGAATACAACTAACAAAGGATATGAAGGACCTCTTAAAGGAGAACTACAAACCACTGCTCAAGGAAATAAGAGAGGACAAAAACAGCTGGAAAAGCATTCCATGCCCATGGTTAGGAAGAATCAATATCATGAAAATGGCCACACAGCCCAAAGTAATTTATAGATTCAATGCTATCCCCATCAAGCTACCATTGACCTTCTTCACAGAACTGGAAAAAAAAACAGTTAAACTTAAACTTCATATGGAACCTAAAAAGAGCCTGCATAGCCAAGATAATCCTAAGCAAAAAAAAAAAAAACAAAGCTGGGAGCATCACACTACCTGACTTCAAGCTATACTATAAGGCTACAGTAATCAAAAGAGCATGGTACTAATACGAAAACAGAGATATAGACCAATGGAACAGAACAGAGGCCTCGGAACTAATGCCACACACCTACAACCATCTGATCTTTGACAAACCTGACAAAAACAAGCAATGGGGAATGGAGTTCCTGTTTAATAAACGGTGTTGGGAAAACTGGCTAACCATGTGCAGAAAACAGAAACTGGACCATTCCTCAGACTTTATACAAAAATTAACTCCAGGTGGATTAAAGATTTAAACATAAGACCTATAACCATAAAAACTCTAGAAGAAAACATTGGCACTACCATTCAGGACATAGGGATAGACAAGGACTTCATGACTAAAACACCAAAAGCAATGCCAACAAAAACCAAAATAGACAAATGGGATCTAATTAAACTTAAGTGTTTCTGCACAGCAAAGGAAACTATCATAAGAGTGAACTGGCAACCAACAGAATGGGAAAAAATTTTTGCAAGCTACCCATCTGACAAAGGGCTACTATCCAGAATCTACAAAGAACTAAGACAAATTTACAAGAAAGAAACAACTCTATAAAAAAGTGGCAAAGGATATGAATAGGCACTTTTCAAAACAAGACATTTATGTGGCCAACAAACATTTGAAAAAATGCTTATCATCACTGGTCCTTAGAGAAATGCAAATCAAAACCACATTGAGATACCATCTCACACCAGTTAGAATGGTGATTGTTAAAAAATCTGGAGAGAACAGATGCTGGAGAGGATGTGGAGAAATAGGAACACTTCTACACTGTTGGTGAGAGTGTAAATTAGTGCAACCTTTGTGGAAGACAGTGTGGCGATTCCTCAAGGATCTAGAAATAGAAATACCTTTTGACCCAGCAATCCCATTACTGGGTACATACCTGAAGGATTATAAATCGTTCTATTATAAAGACACATGCACACATATGTTCATTGTGGCAGTGCTCATAATAGCAAAGACTTGGAACTAACCCAAATGCCCATCAAGGAAAGACTGGATAAAGAAAATGTGGCACAGATACACCATGGAATACTATGCAGCCATAAAAAAGGACGAGTTCATGTCTTTTGCAGGGACATGGATGAACCTGGAAACCATCATTCTCAGCAAACTGACACAACAGAAAACCAAACACTGCATACTATCACTCATAAGTGGGTGTTGAGCAATGAAAACACATGGACGCAGGGAGGGGAACATCACACACTGGTGTCTGTTGAGGGCTGAGGGGCCAGGGGAGCGATAGCAGTGGGTGGGGAGGTTGGGGAGGGATAACATAGGAGAAATACCTAATGTAGGTGACAGGGGGATGGAGGCAGCAAACCACCATGGCGTGTGTATACCTATGTAACAATCCTGCAAGATCTACACATGTACCCCAAAACTTAAAATATATATATAAAAAAGAAATTTTAATGTAATTTTAATTAGATTGTCCTAACATATTTTTAAAGAAGTGATTTATTCTTAACCAACTTACATATAATTCTGTAGTGGGCACCCCTGAGAACAGTTATCATTTAGTAATATCCTTCTATCTGACTCAGTGATAAATCAAGATGGTTGATTCAAATATTCAAATATTGGCCCCATTCCAAATTATTAATTAATGCCTTTTAAATAAAAATATTTTATTTTACATATAAATTTGAAGGCTTTATTGCTTACTGGTTGCATTTATTTTGAGACATTTTAACATGAAATATATGTACTAAAATTATTTTAAAATGACATATTGTTCCGTTTTGTTTACATGAAACAGGAAACTAAAAGATTAGTTGGTCAACCTATTTATACTCTAAGGTCTTTTATTCTTGATAACAAAAGAATTATCAAAAGTTTTAAAGAATTAGATAAGTGTAAATATTCTCAATTTGAAGAAGAAACAAAGTTGATTTAAATATTTCTGTCTAAATAATACATCTATTATTGAGCATATGGTAAAGATAGACTTTTCAGATGGATGTTTTCCATATTAAATGATTACATTAGCATTGCAAAAAAAGATGGCTTTACAGGTTTTGAAGCCTACCTTTTATGAAAAATATAAAACTATTTTCTTGGAGCATAGCAAAAGACTTTGCCATGTCAGACAATAAACTACATATTATTATTGGATTGTAGTGAACTAGTATAGCAATTTCACTTAAATCAATGAAACTATGTATATGCAAATTACTATTGATTATGAACTTGTCATCACTTAACCATTTGTCTTATTAATTTATTTGCTATAATATTTAAAATTTAGAGAGCTCTATCAGAAGACTCAGATAAAGGTATTTCCTCTAAAAAGAAGAGTACCTTCAGAATAATTTTATGGCCGTGAGTTTATCAATGAGAATGAAAATAAATTACTGACTTTTTAATGCATAATTAATATTAAAAATCAGAGTGTCAGTGGGCACAAAGTGAAGTATAATTTATTTGATCAAAAAATAATAATTGGCGTAAGGAGCAAAAGTCCATTTTGAGTACTGATTCTGGAAAAATAAAAAGATAATTTTGATAAAATAATGACCTCAGAAAAAACTGAATATAAAAGAGCTAGGAAACAAAAAGCTGGACATAACCTATTTGGCCAAGTTTCCTAATGGATGCACTCATGATTTTGAACTTTTACTAATGCTTTTAGGTATTACTATATTCTATGAAATAATCTCTTTATTATTAAGCAAGTGTGAGAAAATTATTGAGAGTCAACACTCTATACAATTAGAGTGTGATTTTAAGCAGTGACGTGTCTTTTTCATAATCTTTAAGAAGTAAAAGAGGAAAAGCAGAATAGAAAAGCATATGTAATTTCCATTTTGGGGAGTTTTGTGAATTGCATAGTTCAAAACATCCTGTCATTTAAAAAGATTATTGAGCCAAGTGCAGTGGCTCATGCCTGTAATTCCAGGTACTTGAGAGGCTGAGGCAGGAGGATCACTTGAACCCAAGAGTTGGAGACCAGCCTGGGCAACATAGTGAGACCTTGCCTCTAAAAAAATAAGAAAAACTTAGCTGGGCATGGTAGTGAATGCTTGTAGTCTCAGCTACTCAGGAGGGAGGCTGAGCCCAGAAGTTTGAGGCTGCAGTGAGCTATAATCGTGCCACTACAGTGTAGCGTGAGTGACAGAGCAAGACTCTATCTCTTTGAAAAAAAGATTATTAATGATGAGAATATAATAACTATGATGTGAAATATCTATTCATGCATGCAAAAGAATAGGGAAACCTCCTTGGGATCAAAAATGAGAATGGTTGAAAACCACAGCTGAAGCCACAGACAGCTTGAGAGCCTTTGCCAATTCTAGTATGTATTTTAATGGCCATTGAAGACTGGCACTGTGAGGAGAACTTCCCTAGACACCATTAGCACTTAGAACAGCTTCTGGCACATTAAACCTGTTCAGAAAATATTTGTTCAATGGAAAATTTGACTTGGTGCCCAATGTAGTACCATGTAAAATTTAACAGAAGGTACTTTTACTTTATATTATCATTTCATTATGCCTGGCAACTATGTTAGCACTTTTTGGGAGGAACAATTTGAAAAAACTCAAAAGGAATGTTGCATTCAAATGGTTATGAATAATTTGGCTGACTGAAAGCTATTGATTCCCAAAGCTAATGACAGCATGCTCACCGTGGCAGAATTGCAATATGCTTGCTATAACAGTCTTACTAAAAGCTAAGAAGGTGAAGACCATCCCACCACTGTCCCCAATTATTGAGACTAAATTATGCAACCTTTTTTTGGACTATAGTTCTACATTTTTACAGAGAGGTGAATGAGAACTTGGTCGGTATTGCTAATTACATGATCAATGGATCTGACATATTTGTTTCATTGGAGCCTCTTGTGCTATTAAGGTTTATATCACTAGGCATGTGAGGATAATGGGGAAATTCTACCATATAAATATCGAACAGTCTTTTCAAGGGAAAGCGAATTTTGAAGTTTTAAAGATAACATCCTTTCTACTTTGAAGGATGAGGGAGCTTTTGGCGGACATAGGATTCGTTAATTTCAATTAGGAAAGATGGTAATTCCTTTTAGAACAAAGCTATTGTGGCATAAGCCACAGACATGCTGTAATTCATTTACATTACGTAAGGAAAGCAGTTCACAGCCAAGATGGGCACAAACAGTTCTCTAGAATAGACTGAAGCTCTCCATGCTGCTGTGTCATTCAACATTATCTTTAATCCTTAGGATAAGGTACAGGATTAAAATTCAGCAGAGAGCTCACACTTCTTGAATGTGTGCTGCACATAGTGATTTCTTTCCAAAGAGTACAGTATGCAAAGAGGAGGGGGACAGTTTTATGATAGAAAAACCTGAAAAACATTACCTCAGCCAGCTGACCAAGTTCAGCATCAGTGGTGATCAGTCAGGTTGTTAGTATGGACCTTGAAATATGATGAAAATAGCATTTTTACTTTTGCAGTCATTTTCCCCAAAACTCAGTCTAATCATGAGAAACATCAGATAAATTCCAATAGGGGAACATTCTACAAAATAACTGACCAGTACTTCTCCAAATTGCCAAGTTTATTCAAAAGAAGTAAAGTTTAAGAAACCGTCTACACTGAAAGAGTCAAAAGAAACAACTGAATGTAATGTAATGTCCTGGAACATAAAAAAGTGTGAACCTGGCCAGGTGTGGTGGCTCATGCCCATAATTCCAACACTTTGGGAGGCCTACAAATGATTTGGCTACAAATCAATAATAAGAGTGACTCCAGTTAGAACAAACAGTTGCTGGGCAGATGTCCTTGCATTTTTTTGTGTAAGGGCCTTTGTGCAAGGTTGTGGATTTTTCAGTCTTTTGTGATAGTTTTTGCTATTATATACACAAGCATGAGAACCCCCTCTTCATGGCCTTCCCCAGCGCTGTTTGTCAGGATTTGTTTTGTTTTTATAAATACTAGTGACTCCATTTTGATTCTGACAACTTTCCCAAAGGATATCAGATAAAAACTAAGGAAATTTGAATAGAATGGAATTATTTTAGTCAATAATACTATATTAATATTGGTTGATTGTTATTACAAATGTAACATACTAATATAAAATTGTTAATAATAGTAGAAGTTGGATTCAGGGTGTATGGGAACTCTTTGTATTATCTTTACAATATTTCTGTAAATCTATAGCTGTTTTAAAAACTAAAATTTATTTTAAAAATCAGTAGAGATTTTACTACTCATTTTATAAGCCAGGATTGAAACCACTTGAGATATTTCAATCAGAAGGAATTTAATATCATCAGTCAGTTACAGAAGTGATAGAAGAGCTAAGAAACCAGAGATGATCTGGAAGTCACTACCACCCCTAGGGCTAGAGAATCAAAGAGAGGAGTTCATATTAGCAGGGTTCAGGAGCTGGCCACCTAGCACAATCTAGAACTATAATGAGCCTGTTCAGTGAGAGCTGAGACCACAGAGGAAGGGGCAATCTCGTGGGGAACTGGAGCAATGAAGGGGGTGCAGATGGTACAGGAAATGCCAACAGTAGCAGAAAGAAAAGAGAAGAGATATTCTGGCTCTTTCAACCCTCTAGTCTTCCTGTGCCTTCCACTGACTAAACCAACTAGAAGTCCAATGGACATGTGATATGGTTTGGCTGTGTCCCCACCCAAAATGTCATCTTGAATTGTAATCCCCACAAATCCAATAATCCCTATGTGTCAAGGGAAGGACCAGGTGGAGGTAATTATATCATGGAGGTGGTTCCCCCCATGCTGTTCTCATGATAGTGAGTAAGTCTCACAAGATTTGATGATTTTATAAGCATCTGGCATTTCCCCAGCTTGCACTCACTCTGTCCTGCTGCCCTGTGAAGAAGGTGTCTGTCTCTCCTTTGCCTTCTGCCATGAGTGTAAGTTTCCTGAGGCCTTCCCAGCAATGTGGAATTGTGAGTCAAAGAAACATTTTCCTTTTTATATTACCCAGTCTTGGATATTTCTTCGTAGCAGTGTGACAATGGACTAATACAGCATGGAAGCCTGGAAAACATAGTTATGTGAGATAGAGAATAAAGGAGGAGAATGCCAAGACTGGATCTGAGAAGAAAATGGCACATAACAAATGCTCCAATCTTTTCTGTAATTAAATCTTTATGTATTATACTGAAAATGGAAACACTACCTATTTAAGAAATCTAGTCTTTGTTTCTTTTGCTTCATATGGAAAGCAGAAGACGAATATAAATTATTTATTTCTGGTGTACTTTAATTGTTGTTAAGTAATTCCTTTCATTTTTTTACTCCCTCCCTACTTCTCATACTCATTTTTTAAAAACATAATAGTTTTCACTCTTTTATTGTCAAAATTAGCATTTATCTTCATAGGCAGTTTTACTTCATATGTTTTAACTTTTGAATAAACTGTAAAGGTATCTTGAATTGTTTTTACTCAAAAGAATCTTGTCATCTAATTGTGGAAGACAAAGTCAAAAACTTTGCTCTTATGCTATTTCTTTGAAATAAGGAAAATCAAAGAAACTCTTAGTGACCAAGGACAAGTCGAATATTAGTTTTCCAGTATAACCAAACATATTGAGTGTCTGGCATTAAGCAGCATTTCAAAAAGGGGAGAGTGTTTCAGTGATGTTGATGGGCAGGACAATTAAGAAGGAAAAAGATTCATGTAGCTTTTTTGTTGTTGCTTTTTTGAGAATTGTGTAAGTTAAAGTCACCAGATGTTTCAGTTTTGCTGAGTTTTTAAATTTTGTAAAAATTGAGGAAATGTCACTACCATCTGTGAATTCCCTAACCCAATCTTTCAACTGAGACTGATTATGTTGCTGATATGGACTGAATGTTTGTATCACTACAAAAATTCCTATGTTGAATCCCTAATCCCCAGTTTGATGGTATTTGCAGGTGAGGCTTTTGGGAGGTAATCAGTTTTAGATTAGGGAACAAGGTTGGGACACTCATGATGGAATCAATGCTCTTATAAAAAGAGGAAGAGACATGAGAGCTCTCTCTCTCTCACACTCTGCCATTTAAAGATACAGAAAGGAGAAAGTCTACAAACAAGGAACAGGGGCCTCACCAGACCCTGAATATGCCAACGCCTTGATTTTAGACTCCTTAGTCTCCAGAAATGAAAGAAATAAAGATTTGCTATTTAATCCACCCAGTCTATGGTATTTTGTTAGAGCAGCTTGACTAAGACAGTTGTGATCCACTGTGTCTAAACCAAAACAGTAGTTCCTGTGGTATTTGATGATGTTGAATTTCCAAATTTTTGTTAGAAGCTCTTAGTTGTAGTTCTCTTAACAGTAGAATTTTTTATGCCCAAGAAAATGGAAGAGAAAGTTCATTTTAAGGAACCACAGTTAAGATCAACTTTGATGCCAGATTAAAGATTTTAAAAGTACAAAAGTAGGCCAAGTTTTTCAATCCAACAAGGATTTGAATGGCACTGTGCATATTAGGTACACGTATATTCTTTCATTCAAAGATTATTGCGTTAAGTGTCCATATGCTACAAATGTTACAGTATTTTTTCCCCAGCAGGCTATAATTATGACAGTGAGAACAAGCTACTGACTACCACATCCTCCTTTCAGAACCAATTTCACCATAGAGCAGGGTTATTATCCTTACTTGGAAATATGCCATGGCAATTTTAGGAACATAACTTAAGGAGAAAGATTGTACATCTGAAAATTAAAAAAAAATAAATGTACTTCACTATCATGTCCATAACAACAATAACCAAACTCACATGGGTAAGAGTAAGAAGGGTCCATGACATATGGGAGTATATACTCTGTATCAAAGCCATGAAAGGTAAAGCAGAACAAATGCCTAAAACTGCTTGTTGGTGATGAGAGCTTTGAATCTTCCACATTAGCCATCTACAAGATTAATATATAGCCTAAAAGCTCTTCCCAGTGCAAAACTTAATCTTAGTGCACATTGTAATGACTTTTTCTACCTATGTTCTCTCAAACAACATTTGAACTGCCTGAATAAAAGATTATATATTAACATTCAAAAAAATATTTTAGTTAAACATATTACACAGCCTACTAAAATAACTTGATACTGTCTTTTACGAATACTTTGTCTTTTACTGTTGCATACAAATCTGTGGCTAGAGTCTAGAAAATCAGACTAGAAGTAAAACTAAAATAGTAAGAGTTGTAAAGTTTGTGAATGCATACTGAATCGGATTCAGAAGAACAGAAGTAACTGAAAAACTAAGGTTGTAACAGATACATCTAGATTATAAAATGTAAATAGTACTTGGATAAAAGTCTTCTATTTGATCAACCTGTCAGATTTCCTACTTTAATAGTAAATAGTGCTGTTTATAACTAAGGAATAGAAAACAAAATAAAAAAGATAAAAAATTTTATATTATCTAGTGTCCTAGAATTTTTACTGCTGATATTTATGATAAATATCTAAGCAATGAGGTCCAGTTTCAGCTGGAATAAAAATAGGTAATATTTAAATAAATTACACTAATCTAATTTTAATTTCAAATCTCTTTAGCAACTTAACTTGATATGTAAATGACTGAAATAATTTCTCTTCATCAAATCCAAATGAATCTTTGAATGTACATGGAAACTTTTGATATTACTTCATTCCACATATGTTTCTTTTAAAATAAGCTTTTATAACCAGTGATTTTAATCATATAGATATTTGTGATCATTCTAAAGACAATAACAACAAAGCATATTCTTATATTCCTCTACGAAGTTATTATCCGCAGAAAAATGTTGATTCACTCTATTTTATTGGCTTTTGGAAGCAGATTTCCCTGAGGGTGATCCCTTTTTTAGCCTTCTCTAAGGATAGATCTGAATTTAGATTGAGATATTCGGTGCCTAATAGTGTGTATTGCTGATGCTCAGCCTGATTTGCCGTTACTTGTTTTACTAATAACAAGGTGAAGCAGGGCTTGCTTTTGTTTATTGCCATGGCTCCCCAGGTTCCTGCTGTGCCTAGCTGCTTGTCAAAAATTACATGAATTTTCATATCACAGAAAACAGAAACAAAAAGGCCCTGTAATTTACATCAAACAGCCCATATTTAAAAAACTACTCAAGCTTTTTTAGAAAAAATATGTCCTTAAAATGTTAACATCTACATAGAAAAGTCCATGAATCATAAATAGCTAGCTCAATGAGATATCATGACATGAACCCAGGACTGTCACCTGTGTCAAGGAATAGCCATTCAAGTTTAAGTCATATCACAATAACCATCGTCAAGAACACTACTAAAATCCTGTTGTTTACAATAAGAATTTTAAGAAAATGTATAGTTTTATTTTCAAGGTACAAATAGATAAAAGCTTTACATGTTATACGTGCATTAAAAATTTCCCATTTTTAAGTGTAAAAAAGACAGAATAAAAATATAAATATAATTTTTTTGGCCGGGCTCATCTCACACCTGTAATCCCAGCACTTTGGGAATCTGAGGCAGGTGGATCACTTCAGGTCAGGAGTTCTAGACAAGCTGGCCAACGTGGTAAAACCCTGTCTCTACTAAAAATACAACAAGTATCCAGGTGCACACCCCAGGAGGCTTGAGGTAGGAGAACTGCTTGAACCCAGGAGGCAGAGGCTGCAGTGAGCTGAAATGGTGCTACTGTACTCCAACCTGGGCAACAGAGTGAGATTCTGTTTCAAATATATATATATAAGAGCAGGTTTACAATACCAATCAACCTCCTTCTCTTCTCCAACATATATATATATATATATGGGGTTTTTTAGAGCAGTTACCTGTGATACACATAGCCACTCACCGTTTGACTGTGGGTCAGCAGCTGCAGAGTTGCTCACAAGTACATCAATTCCCATCTTTTTCTTAGGCTTTCATGGTCTCCGGGCTTCTCCCTAAATATTAAGATGATCCTCTTTCACTGAAGTGATTCTATTCAATTACAAACAGACTTATTGGTAAAAATGGAAAATTAACATTTTCTTTTCATGACCACAGATTGTTCAGGTAAAGGGACTTGATGTATGTAACAATTCTCTTCTCTTCCAATATTTACTTTGCCAGAGAACACTGAAAAATATCTCCTCAGCAGGCTTAAAGAGCTTTTTGGCCAGTTTCTATGTGATAATGCCTCCTGCTTGTGAACATATGGACCCAGTGATCTACAGCATGGACAGCATTAATCAACAAGGTCATATTTTTTCATTCCCTCTAGATTAATTTGTGTAAGATTTGAAAAGGGAATGGAGTAAAAGCATAGTCTGTTCCTTAGTTTTCTAGCTTATATCATGATCATTCTTTTTCATACTTCTCATTTTCTAAGAGCTCTATTTGAGAATAGATGAAGCCAATCTCCTCATACTCAAGATGAGAAATGACAAGCTAAATTTTGATTCCATCATAATCAATCACCTTCTAATAGCTTTAGAGGAAGAAGCAATGACCAGGTCAGACCAGGAAATGTTCTGTAGAGTAAGATCCTTTTATCTGCTTCTCCTGTGACTGGGGTGGGGAATGAGTAGTTTGGAGGCAATTTCAAATATCTGCTGGAACTTTGAAATAGTGCTGGCATTAAAGAGAGAAATCTCACCAGAAATAAATAGTGCAGATAATATCTAAGCATCATTCATGAGATAGAAACTAAAGGAACTTCGCTTAAAAAAGTACCAATTCTAAGTTTTTCTACACATGATCTTATAAAATAAATAACTTCCGTTAATTTGGGTATGGCAAAGAGAGGGGAGACATCTTGATCATTGCTGAATAAATCTTCCTATGTCATTCCTCATGCCTCTCTTTGTCTCTTGACATGAAAGGATATTGATGACCCTTTGTTAGAAGCATCTTTACTTTCTTCAACAATAGATTGGCCTCTTGGAAAAGGCAGTAAGTGTTGGTTCTCACTGCTTTCTTTACATGTCTCATAAATTGTGCTCTATCTGACCAAATTGCCACAAAATTTTTGCATTGTTGAGAATTGTTTTTTATGTTTAATGTTAACAACCCTAGCTACCTTTATGACTAGGATTTTTCCCTTTTTTCCATCATTCTGTGAGATTTGATGAGTTGGAGAAAAGAAGAAGGTTGATTGGTGGTGTAATCCTACTCTTAGATCTTTTGAACATCTCTACATGTTTTACAACTGTTTTTTTTCTTTCAACTGTCTACAAGAGAAGAATAAAAATTAAATTCAATATAACTAGATGCTAACAAATTCCATTAGACTCATATAATTTTCTCTAATAACAAGCAGATTGATAAATTGATGGGAAGTTTTATATTTTACTTGTTATTATGTTACTATGCACTTATTATATTTATAAACTGACATCAAAATTTTTTCTTTCTAGAGCTGTTGATTAAATAGTAATTAATGCTGAATATATGTATGTGTATGTATATATGTATATATATGATTTTGATCCACTATAAATATTGATTTATGTATTCTAATAATGTGACTATATTGAGAATAGGTAAGAAATTGTATAAGTTTATATTAAACTTAGGATTATTTAAAAATTTTCCTTTGGGGCTTAGACATACTATATAACTGGTTTCAAATAAGTAATATCAGCAAAATGTACAAAATGTTTGAAACTAACTGAGTAAAGTATATTTTGCACAAGAAAAATAGTATGATTGGGAAAAAACTTTAAACATGAAAAAATATCTGGTTCACTTATAACATTCTTACTGAACACCAGCTATCATCAGCCACTGTTTTAGGTGCTATTCCTATTCTTGCTCAACCTGTAGCTTACATTGTAGTTTTTAAAAAGTGGATGTAGACAAGTAAACAAAGTAACATCTGATAGTGATAGATGCTACTGAAAAATAGAATAAAGAATTTGAAAGTGATTAGTGGGAGAGATCCTTTTAGATGGACAGTTAACAAAGATCTAAAGAGAATCCAATAATGACAAAAGAAAAAGATTGAAAAATGAGTTGGAAGAGACAGATCTAAATGAGGTAGGACATTTTAAGAACCGTGGATATTTTTTAAGTTTACTAAGACCATTGCAAAGCAGGGAAGTGACATGATACGATTTATAATTTTCATATGATATGATTTATATTTTTAAATATTATTTCAGCTACTGGGCAGAAAATATACAGCAGGGAGGCAAAAGTCCTGGAAGCTGCCAAGTCAGTTAGGAGGCTATTGCGATAGTCCAGGTTAGATATAGATGTGATTCCACAGAGACGAAGACAAACTATGAGATCATTACATATTTTAAAGACTATACTGTTAAATCGGAAGTGGCTGGAGTGATGATTCAGCTCAGGGGAAGGGAGAGGAAAGTGATTAGTAGCTATGGGAAGAAAAGAACTAGGGATGACAAGTGAAGTTTATAGCCTAAGCCAGTGAAGGTATGAATGAAAAAAAAAATCGCAGTGAATTAAAGGCAAAGTATAACTAAACTGTGTAGAATAGAGGCCAACCTCAAAGTAACGCTCCTTAAGTTTGGATTTTTCACTCTTTTGTGGAATATTCTGTTCATTGTATCCTGAAATATAAAAGGAAAATATAGAAACTGAAAATCATACATATGATTGCTATAAAAATTAAAGAAATGAGGATAATTTAAAATAGTAATGTAGCTAAAGGGTAGCAATAAAAGACAATGCCGCTAACTTACGGCACATTAAAGTCGATGTTCATTTTTTAAAAAATATTGGCTATACAGCAAAAGTATTCAATTTAGACATACTGTGTAAATCTATCTACAAAGAGAATTATCAAAAATATTTTGCAAAACAACTGAATATAATTACAATAATAAAAAAGATAACCACAACAATAACAGTCAATTCAAGTACCAGGTATTCAGTAATTACTATATTACAGGAAGATAGCTAAATACTTTCCATATATGACCTCATTTGATCTTTCACAAATCCTCTCATAGAGGTATTATTTTCTAGACTTCACAGTTAAAGTAACTAAAATTGAAGAGGTTAAATAATTTGTTCAGGATAACATAATTATTTAATGTCAAGGCACAGAGGTCTTAGTCTCCAGAAAGTACCATCAACCAGCTGTTTAAGAATGTTTTAACTTGACAACTTTGGTATGACTAGATAATGTCAACCTAAATATTCAGAGAGACTTTTTAAATGAAAATTATATTTATTCAGAAATAGGGGATTGCAATGGGAATATGTGTGCTGTAGTAAACTATGTGTATATTCAGAGAGGTAAAGAAAGACGATGTTTAAAGGAAAATGAGGAGGATTACATAAATGTTTTGAGATAAATTATTCCTGGCTACAAGGACCAATTAACATGGGTGGAGCTAGTTTGAGATTAGACAGGCAGTTATTGGGCAGATGACCTTGAGGAAGTATTGTTTGTGGTAGGTTTTAATGCCCTTTGTGCAAGGTAGCGGTTTTTGAGAGTCTTTTATGATAGTTTCACTATTAGGCACACAAACTTGAGAACCCTCCTTTTATGGCTTCTCCAGCTCTATTGTTCAGGGTTATTATTATTATTTTTTAACACAAGTGACTCCATTTGGATTCATACAACTTTCACATTTCCCCCTGTTGATCAAGATCTTTCTCTAAAAGCATCAATGATCAATTATCCATCAGTTAGGTTTTCATAGTTCCTTTATGATGGATAACCCTGTCCCAGGTTGCTGGTCTGGCACCACATTGGCAGAAGTGATTGGCAACTAGAGGTCTGCATCAAAACCCTTTTAGTCACCTTTGAGCAACAAGGAAGCTTGAAGGGAGTGACTCTTAGACTAAATCTACCTGGATTTCATTATTAACTTCAATTTTATCTCTTCTACAGTCTTTTGTTATTATCTCAAAGAGCTGGATCAGCATTATTCTTTTAGAAGTTGTATTTTTGCAAAAATATAACAAGAAACAGATACAAATTTTTTAAAGGGAAAATACAAAGTAAAATTAATAGTAATATAATAATATGAACCTAGGCTTAAATGCAGCCAATGAAATAAATTAAATGATTATTACCTGTCAAGTGAAGAGGACGCATTAAGGGGAGTAAGAGTCTCATTTTTATATGGATTCTTGTTCCAATGTCTTTGGAAAGCTGTCTACAGCATGAAAATGACAACTTCTTGCTCTGGTTTGCCCTTGGAATAGCTGTTTTTGGTGTTAAACAGTTTGTGAATATTTGAGTGGCCTATACATCAGACACAGGATTTTTCCTTAAAATTTATGTAGTTTTACCATATAAGGCTATAGGAAAGAAGCAGTTTATATTTTTGGTAATTCCATGGAATAAAATTGGATTGGAGGAATCTAAAAAAATTTAGGATCTAGTCTAATCCTAGAAGACAAAAACTCAACAGTAATGCACAGAACTATTATCTAACCACAGGCATATTACAGCTTTTCTTTAGAAACATCTATTTTTCTTTACAATGATCACATAGCAATCTCACATTTAGAAACCTCTTGAAGCTAGGAAGACAAACCAATGCAGACTTCAGATTTTATTTAGAGTCTTAGAGTTCCTAGACTTGTGAGGAAATTATGATTTTTACTGATTCATTGTGAGTTGAAGACCCTTCATGTCACACATATTATGCATATTCTCAAAAATGATATTCCAGTCAAAGACTTGGTAATATACCCAATTGTTAGAATTACATCCTGATATAGAAACCAAATTTTTATTGAACTTATGCAAATAATAATATTGCAGTAAAAAAACAAGAATAGTCATGATTAATTTCCAAATTTTGGAGGGATTAAGTAGAGAAAAGCAAATGCTTTCACCTTTGTTTACAAAAGTATGCTTTACCAAATTGTTTTAAACTATTGACAGCTTAAGGAAAAAAAATTCTCAAACCTGGAAAACAAACCATTTAAGCTAATAACCAATACTATATCAAATAAGTAATAAAAATATTATGTTCAAGTTTCATGAACTGATCAATTTCGTTGTTAAAATTCTGAAAAAATAATTCACTTAGTCTATTGATCTTAAGTTATTTGAGCCCTGTATTTAACATTACTTGCTAGAGTCTTTTTTATTAGTCTGATGATTTTGGAGAAAATTTTAAAATGTGGATGACAGAGACTTAGAATAACCATGGCTAAAAATCTGATTAAAGTTCACTATCACCAGAATGATAATGAAATTTGGTTATTTTTGTAGCATACAATATAACAATCAGAATTATACCTGACAAATTAATTTCTAAGAGTTTTATGTAATTTTGGAACATAAATGCCAATAACATACCCATAAATGAAGCTGAAGAAAGTTCTCCCATCACTTATCCTTTAATAATGCTTCCCATGCAAATAATCCTAGTTATTTAATATTTTTATAAAATAGGAGATACATTCTCTGAGGCTCTCCAGGGCCCACTCAAAAAATCTCAAAATTAATCCTAGGTCAAAGAGTCTTAATTTAAAATGTTGATCCTGGGGAAGTCAGCCAAAGATGTCAAAACTTTCAGACACTTGATGAAAATAGGATCACTGTGAAATAATAGTCATTAATTTAACTAAAGTGATAATCAAGGGACATCAAAAGCAATACAAAATGTTACATCAGTGTAAAAAACCTTAACCCTTTTTAATGCTCAGTTTTCCTAAGTAATTAAAAACTAACAAAAATAACACAGGAAGTTATCTTGATAAAATAAAAAAGCCTTATTTTTTAGGTCAGTTACCAAAAGGTTAAAGAAAAACTTCCTGCAGTGTGATTGCTTATCCTTATTGAACAAGACTATTTCGATAACCTAGAAGTTGAACCTGATGAAAAGTATACTTGAATTTAATCAGACACAAGAAGAATATGTCTAAGGTTATGAGTGTATACCATGTTATAGAAGAATGTAAATAAGAAAACTAGTACCTTAATCAGAGTAATACCTGGCCCTTAGTAATAGCCTGGGAAGTTTTCTGGTTACATGAAACAATTCAGACACATCCAAAAAAGCCAAGAGCACAGAATCAATTTATAATGGAGGAAAACCTTGTTTTTCTTGGCCTTTGAGATAACATTTTTTTTTATTTTATTTTTTTTTATTGCATTTTAGGTTTTGGGGTACATGTGAAGAACATACAATATTGTTGCATAGGTACACACGTGGCAGTGTAATTTGTTGCCTTCCTCCCCTTCACCTATATCTGGCATTTCTCCCCATGCTATCTCCCCGCAACTCCCCACCCCCCACTGTCCCTCCCCTATTTCCCCCCAACATACCCCAGCGTATAGTGGTATAGTGCTCCCTTCCCCGTGTCCACGTGTTCTCATTGTTCAACACCCGCCTATAAGTGAGAACATGCGGTGTTTGATTTTGTGTTCTTGTGTCAGTTTGCTGAGAATGATGGTTTCCAGGTTCATCCATGTCTCTACAAAGGACACAAACTCATCGTTTTTGATGGCTGCATAATATTCCATTTTAACATCGGGCCATACCAGCAGATGTAGAGAGAAGGGTTACAGGAGCTGGTAACAGTTATCATCCTAGATCTTCTGAAGGGGAGATTTATTATCTCAGACTTTCTCAAGGGAAGAAAGAGGAAGAGCAGAAAGTTACAATGTATGACTTGCAAATCACATGCAGTGAGAAATAGCAAAAGTTAAACTTCTGAGATTTTAACTAGACAAACTTTAAGAAAAAAAATTTTACACAGAGAAATGAAATTACCATTATTAATGAAGAAAACAGCATTTCCAATATGAAACTATGGAAATTAAATGATCTTGGAAAGAAATATGGCAGAAATAGAAATTGTTTGCAGTTTCAAAGGTGACTATTAATGAAACATTACAGAATTATAGAACAAAACCTCTTGCAATATTACTGAGAAGATCAATATTCAGGAAAATCTTGTTCTAACATAAAGAACCAAATTTTTAGTTTGTATTAGTGTGCCTTTAATATCAAAGCACAATCTTTAGAAAACTTAATAATTCCCTTCTAATTATAGCCAACTTGATCACTCACAAATTTCTCTCATAAATTCATCTTCCACAAACTTTATCACAGCTTAGATCTTTGATGAAATGTTTAGATTTCATGCTTTGCTCTGTACTTCCTCTTTCTGAAATAACCAGTCATTTTACTTTAGAACAACAATTTACCACACAACATTATTTCTCATACAAAATTATTCTCATTTCTTTCTGAACATCCTTACCAAAAATACGTCTTCATATCCATAACTTATTTCAATATCTCTTTCTCCTACTTACTAGTTCCTTTCTATCTTGTTTCTATTTCCTTCCTAAATTTACTTTTGGAAACAACCTTTAAATAACCTCCAAATTATACAAAATAATTCTTTTTCTAAATAAAAAACATATTTTTATGCCTTATTTAATACTTTTTCTTACTAAAAACATGCTGTCTGTCACATATCAGTGTTCTAGAGATAAGAATCATTTTGTAATTTTTAGAAACATGTTCCCCATAATTTTATGTGTATTAATAGACCCAAATATATTGAGTCCTTCTATAATTGCTGATTGAATTTACTTTATTTATTGATTTATAACATGAGGAAACTGGTCTGAAGGTGATGCAGTGGATTTATTACATGCCAGGAACCTCTCAAACTAGATCTCTTGTTCTTTTTTCTTTTTCTTTTTTAAATTGACTACTAATAATTCTATATATCCATGTGGTAGCTAGTGATGTTTTGATACATTTAATGTATAGTAATCCATTCAGTGTAGTTAGCATACACATCATCACAAACACTTATCAAACACTTATCAATTTTTCTTTTGTTGGGAACAATCAATTATCTACTTCTAGCTATTTGAAATTATGTTATTGTTAACTATAGTAATCCTACAATGGTATAGAACAAAAGAAGCCAAGAACAAACTTATATTTATGCTCAAAAATTTGTTTTAATTTTTAAAATCTTATTAAAAATGACCCAGATATTTAATGAATAGCTATCATTTAATTTAACATAACATAGCTTTAAGATTTCAAATTACATGAAAAACTCATTTATAGATGTTAATCTTATTTACATTTGCCTAATCTATTTACTTCTAACAATTTACCTAGATTACTTATGGAAACTGATGTATTAGACAAGGCTAGTCATTAATGCAAGTTATTTCTCCGTTAATCATTTTTATAGTTTTTAACTGTCAAGTGTTCACCTAAGAACTTTAAATATTAATTTGTCTATAATTCACAGTTGTTTTTATTAAACCAATGATATTAAATTAGCCATATTTATTGAAGAGTTACAAAAACAAATATCATTCTGTTTTTAGGCTAAGTTTATAGTTTTATGAATTTAAAACATTTAATAGAGACAAATATAAAACTGTCTGACGTCAATCTAGGCAAAAATGTATGCTGACAATTTTAAAGACACTTTTTATTTTACCAATAATTTTAAAACCAGCTTATTTATTAAAAATGTACTTAACTCACAAAAACTTAAAGACATTTGACTTAATTTATATTGTATATCTGTTCATTTACTTAAGCTGATCTGAATAGAATATTTTCAGAGATTTCTGTCCAACTATATCAGGTTTCATTTTGTAGATAAAAAATATAATACAGGTACATATGCATGAACACACCTAAACACTTCTACATATATACAAGTAAAGATCTTATAGCTTTAAATATAAAATTTTCGTCATGAAATAGTAATACAAATTCATCAGTTTAAAAGAATAGGATCCAAATTACATTTCTGGACCTCTTTACCTGGCTAATGTTTATTTGACCTGTTAGGTAATCTGATAAAGGCCATGGAGCAAAATTTAGATAAAGGAGTTTGTTTGGGTTTTTTTAAACAAACAGACAAAAAACTCTTTTTTCTTTCTTTTTTCAGTTTCAAATGAGGTCAGGTTGAATTTTTAATGTTTGCATTTCAGTTAGGACTGGCTGAATTGCATAAGAAAAACCAAACCTTCAAGTACCCTTGAATTTTCAGTGAGGAGTCTATCTTCTGTTTGCTGGTCTGGTTTGCTTGACTAGTCAATGCAAGCATGAAACCATTTCAGCAGTTTTTCAATGTTTTCTGGCCTCTGCATGGCAGACAAAGCAATTTTTATTCTGGACAGAGATACCTTACATTTTTGCTCCAATTTCAAGACTTTGACCTGTATAATCTGAGAACTTAACTTTTATACACATTTATCTGGCACTTTCTTTTCTTTCTTTTTTTTCTTACTATGAATCCTTCCTGTAAGTGTTCTATCACCTAAGCAAGTGTTAGTCAAGCAAACCTAAAGTTACATCTTCAAAATGTATCTAGGTTGATGCCTGCCATGAAACTGTTGTAATCTGTAAGGCCATTAATTTGAAAGTTCTTTATGACTTTTTTTTTTTAAATATTAGCCAAAATGCCAACAGCCGTGAGCTTTATGTCAACACCAACGGAAAAGTCAGCAGATTCAAAGTACCCAGAAAAAAAAAAAGATAACTTAGGAGGATCTACATGTAAGAGTTTTTTTAAAAGAGAGTTTGGATAATGACCACTGAGCTCTGAATTTTTCTTAATGTAATTTGCTCATCATGTAAAAAAATATGCATGAGAACAAGCCACAGTATACAGGTGGCTGGCTAAAGTCCCAGAAAACTTGGCATGCTTTAATGTTTTAATCCAGACATGCAGATAAAATAAAGTATTAAATTAGGCATGCAGAGATAACCAAAAATAAATTCACCAGAAAAGACATGCCTCATAGACAGAATGTAAATTCTACAGAAATCAGAGTACTCAAACCAGAAGAACACTTGTTCTTAGATCATAAAGTATTTTCCAAAAATACAAAAGATTTTTATTACCTCAGGAGGAATGTAAGGTCCTTTATTAAAGTGGCCTTACCCAAATCAGATTCCAAATAATGTCTAGAGCTTCTACCAAACAGGAGGGAGGGAGGCTCAGCCTGAGAGAAGACTCACCAGGGGAGAAAACGTGATATGAGGAAGTGGAGAGCTGAAAGGGCTCAAGTGAATTCTTCAATCCCTTTCTAAGAGTTGCCAGTTCCTTTCTAAAGTGATCTTGTGCCAGGTCCCACTTCTGGACACTATGTCAACTTTAAAAACAAATAGAGGCTGTCTAAAATAAAAAGATATTTATTTGGGTATTACAGGGCTGCAATGGGACTACACGTGTCATAGTAAACTATGTGCATATTCAAAAGGGTAAAAGAAGACAAAAAAAATTTAAAGAAAAAATGAGGATTACATAATTCTTTTTGAGATAATTATCCTTGGCTACAAGGATCATTAACAAGGATTGCACAATGCCAATATTAGACAGGCAGTTGCTGGGCAGGTGTCCCTGCAGAAGTATTTTTTTGTGTACGGTTGCAAAATTGTGGTTTTTGCAGTCTTTTGTGATAGTTTAATTAGACTTATAAGTGTGAGAACGCTCTTTTTATTGTCTTTCCTAGCTTGGTTTATCAGGGTTTTATTTTGTTTTTATCACAAGTGACTTTATTTTGATTCTGACAAATTTCACAACGAACAACAGATCTTAGAGCTTAAAAGTATTCATAAAGACAAATTTGTCCTTTCAAAGAACCAATGCATTGTCAATGCCTGCCATTCAAACACCACCAGGGACACACTCATAGTTGGTTTTATTTTTGTTGCAATGAGGGAGAACCTACACCATGGCAAATGCTGGGGCAACTTAGTAAGAGGTGTGAGAAAGACTTATTTTAGGATTTGGGCTTTGTGTTAAGTGACTTGACAGAGGATTTTAAATGCTGAGCTTTGCTCTGGCATGGATGCTGTCAGAAAAAGGAGGATAATTCTAAGATTGTATATCACAATAAATCTAGTCTAGAAGATGAGCAAAATGAAATGAAGCTAAAGCATAAATGATAAAGAAGCAGCAGTCACACACATTAGACAGGACATGGAGATGTTTGATCATTTTGGTGGTTTAGACAATACTCATGTTTTTTGTCTGTGTTCAGATATGATTACACAGTGGTTTTGTTTTTGCCTTGATTCTTCATGGACACAACCTTGTTTGATGTCAGTGTGAAACAGTACATGACCAATATGAGAATACTATGACATGGTTATGAGTGGCAAGCCAGCTGCTGCATGTCAGGAGTTTTTCTTTCTAGCATTGATAAATATAAGTGATTTCTCCATGTGAATGTGCTTTCTCCTTAATCTTGGCATAGATTCATTTTGTTTCTTAATTTCAGGTAATAGTGATGAATTTAGTATATACCCCCATGGTGTTGTATTGGCAATAATAGAACTTTTCTTAAAAAAAAGTACAAATTTGTTATTTTAAATACAGTGCCACTCAAAGATATATTTATTATCAATGTTCATTTTATTTTCCAATTTTAAGATATTGTTTTGAAATGAAGGATGCAATTGTTTGTGAAAATTCATTTTTAAAAATTTATTATAATTCAGCAGCTGTAAGATAAAATTATCTTACTTTCTTGTTACTTTGTAGAATCTACTAAAATAACATAAAAATATAGAATATATAAAAATATATGATTTCCTATGTTTCAAATGTAGTATGTATGATCTTTTATAAAATAAAACATTCTCATTTTGAGAAATTCAGACTACTGTAATTAAAAAAGATTACAATTTAGAATATGAAAAGATACCTATTTTCATCTGTCAGAGAAAAATCACTATTGATAAACATTCTATTGAATGTATAAAGCACATATGTATATATTTATATCTATAAACATAAAAAGAAATCACATTATCCATATAGCTATAAAGCAAATATAGCACATGCAAGGCAATTCTATTTTGTTGATATAGATTATTGACCCAGTTCCTTATTGTTTTTATTAAGTTAGGCCCTTTGGATAATTTCTCACTTTTAAAATAATGCTTTGCATATTTGTCTGATTATTTTTTTAGATATTACATTGCTGGAACCAACCATTTCTATCTTTTATATTTTGGTACTTACCACTGTCAGGTTTTACCTGTGGAAGATTTTAGAATATACAGCAAAACAAGTAAACAAATGCTTATTTCTTTGTGTACTCACTAATATTTGATATTAGTCACTATTTTATTTTTGTCAATATTTACATGCAAATGAAACCAAAGTCTCTTCAGCAGGTACATCAGCACCTCCTGGATCTGATTCATAGGGAAAACTGCCTGAGACAGGAGCAATAGTGGTTTAGTACCCCTACCACCCTTGTCTCCTTGCCCTATCACAGTCTGAGGCACTGGGCAGTGATCTGGCAGAAGAATATCAGCTCAGTGAGAGAGTCCCTGACCCATAGACTGTGTGGCTTTTAAGTCTGTGATTAGGGAAGCATCTAGCTCTCCCCTAGCAGGATCAGGGTCTGAGCTATAGTAGCAATATGATATATCAGAACCTTAGCTCCATCCCCTCCCTGACTCCTTCCAGCAAACTCATGTGTCTGGGGTCAAAGCCTTTCATTACAGTTAGTTATCAGAGTAGCCTGCTGACAGGATTCACATCAGTTTTCATTGGCTGTGAGAGTACCAAGCCTTCCCATGAGGTCCAGTTCCTGGGGTTGATCAGGACTGACTGCCTTAAGTACTGGACCATACCAGTTTTTTGGGAGCATTGCTAGGGTGGGTGAAGACTGATTTTCTGGAAAGCCAGCTTGCAGGGTTTCATAAAGCACAAATTAACCCTTGACTCCCAATATTATCGATGAAAACTAGTATCTCATTATTAAAGTTTTGGTTTATTTACTAGTATGATTATTTGTCCATATACCTAGTTATTTGCATATATTCCTTTGTAAATTTTCCATTTATGTTTTGCATTTGACACAATTGATCCTTTCTTTTTCCTTGAAATCCTTTTGGATTTTTTGGCATTGGCAAAACAGTACCTCACTGAGTGTTCTCTGTCAGTCTCCTTCAGTGCTTCCTTCTATTCTCCCTGACCTCTAAATGTTGGAATACCAAGAGCTTGGTCCTTCACCATCTCCTCTTCATCTGTAATCCCTCACTAAGGACTTAATTTGGCTTTATGGTACAAGATACTATGTTCTGATGATTCCCAAATATTTATCTTCACTAAGTCTCCTCTGAGCTCCAGAGAAGGCCTTACCTGATGGCCCTACTTGGACGTTTGATAGGAATCCTAAACTATTGTATTAGGGTTCCCTAGAGAGACAGAACTAATAGGTTAGATGTATATATGAAGGGGAGTTTATTAATGAGTTTTGACTCACACAATCACAAGGTGAAGTCCCGCAATAAGCCTTCCTCAAGCTAAGGAGCCAGGAAGGCAGTCTGAGTCCCAAAACCTCAAAAGAAGGGAAGCTAACACTGCAGCCTTCGGTCTGTGGCCAAAGGCCCAAGACGCCCTGGCAAACCACTAATGTAAGTCGAAGAGGTCCAGGAGTCCAACAGTTGAAGAACTTGGAATCTGATGTTCAAGGGCAGGAAACATCCAGCACAGGAGAAAGATGGAGGCTGTAAGACTTAGTCAGTCTAGTCTTTCCAGGTTTTTCTGCCTGCTTGTATAATAGCCATGCTGGCAGCTGATTTGATGGTGCACATCCAGAGTGAAGGTGGGTCTGACTCTCCCAGTCTGTCCATTGACTCAAATGTTAATCTCCTTTGGCAACATCCTTATAGACATACCTAGGAAGAATACTTTCATCTTTCAATCCAATCAAGTTGACACTCAATATTAACCATCACAACTATCTCTGTCCTAGATCAAACTCACCATCTTCTCTTCTCATGCTTCTCTCTCAGTCAGTAAATGTTACCACCCGAATCACAGCTGCACAGGGGAAAGACCCAAGAATCAACCCTGATTCTTCTTATACTTACATATAATTGATTTGCAATGCCCAAAGACATGAACTCCAAAATTCATCTCAGATCGGGTATCTTTTCATCACATCCACTCTTAGTGCCTGTAGTCCAAGCCACCATTCCGCAGTACCCTCTTAATCAACCTTCTGCATATCCACTTCTGCCTCTACCTTCCACAGAGAAGCCCAAGAGCCGCTTTGCTCCTCACGGTTTCTCTACTTCAGCACTGTTGACATTCCAGACTGGACAGTGCTTTGCTGGAGGTGGAAGCTGTGCCCACATTGTAGTATGCTTGGTGGTATTCCTGGCCTCTACCCACTAGATGACTAGATGCCAGTGACAAGTCCCAACTTGTGACGACCAAAATTTCCCCAGACGTTGATAAATGTCCCCTGGGAGGTAAAATCATGCCAACTTGAGAACAACTACTAAAGGTTTTCCTTCAAATTCTGATAGAATCCCAGTTCTTTTTTAACCTTCCAGCTTTAATATGACCCTATCACATCTCCCATCATTCTTCCTGTATTCAGTCTGCTTTAGGACACTGGCCTCCTTGTTTTTCTGGGAACTATAGATCTTTCCCTTTTCGTGGGCTTGTGCTTGTTTATTCATCTGACTTATGTGACTTTCTTCCAAATCAGCTCATAGTTTACTCTCTCATTTCTGCTAAAATGCCACTGGGACAGAAAAGTCTTTCCTAACCATCCTGTATAAAATGCCTTTCATTTTTAATCATTCTCCCTTTATCCTGCTTTATTTTATTTAGGTAATTGTTCCTATTTGATATTTTATTATTTAAATATCTTTGTATTATTTGGCTTTCTAAATATATCAGCTCCATAGAAGATGTTACCTTCTTCATGCCTAGCCAACAATAACCCAGAACCTAGTATCTTATTAATAAGTAATTGTTGAATAAATGAGTGGTTGAAATAGTTTAAAAATATTTCAAAGTATTTTTCACTGTGTAAATAAAAGTGAGAAAGATGTACGAAGTCATTTTTATATCTATTTCAGAGGTAGACAGACAATAAATATTTTTATATTAACAATCCCAGAAGGAAGGACTGAGAAAAAAATATTGTTTTCAAGCCATGACTCAGAGGATAGTTCATAATTATAAATCAGCTCTCCTTACCTCTAGGCTAATTCTAATGCCAAACTACTCTGCCAGTCTATATTTTTTTATTGTAAAGTTGCATTTCAATAGGGTGTTTTATGTAATAACAAATGCTTATATTTCTGGCAAACTCAATAGGAGCAGATAAGAGGTAAGTTTGCAAACAAAGGTCATAACAGCATTTCATTTTACTTGTCTATTACTGACAAAAACTTTCTATGACAACTTATCGAAACTTCTAGCATATTATATTGCTTCAAAATATAGTTGATAAATCATTAAAAGCTATTTAGCATAGTCATTTCTTCCTGGTTGTCAAATAATTAAGATTGTTGGTGATTTAGGCTCATTTAAAACTGTGAGACATAAAACTGTATAAAAATCAGCTTCATCAAATAGCTGTAAATGATAAGCATGCTGTCCTAGTCATGCTCCTGAGATTAATTTGTAATTTTACTTCTTCATTAGAATTATTTTTCCAAATTTATCTTGATTATATATGCCTTTATTTTTTCATTCAAAGACACCTTTCTATGCTCTTTAGTACAATAACTTACATATTCAAAAGAAACATATCATTGGTCTAATATAGCAAAGCTATAATGCTAACATTAAGATTAAAAATCTGTATTAGTGCTAAATTTATACACTACTCAATGAAATGGAGAAACAACAATGTTATATTTAGCATTCATTTAAATGCCTTTACTTGGTATGATTAAACAATACAAAATAAGTATTTTAAATGTGTAAATTTTACTTGATTCCTCTTAAACACAATGAACAATCATAACATTACTAGTAGCATGATGATCTGACATTTTAAACCTCCTGATGTATTGCAATAAGAAATCCACAATATCGATAATATAGTATTATTGATAATACTATATATAGTAATATATAATGTCTAGACAATGTAATTATGAGGAGTTATCAGATCAATTGAGTTATCAGATCAATCTAGAAAATAGCACACTTTACAAGGGAATTGGACTAGATCTTTCAAAACACTCAATATTATAAAAAGCAAAACAAAACAAAAGGGTTTGGGGCTCTTTTACTGTTATATATCTAAAGAGATAAAAGATATATAACACCTCAAGGCTCAGTGTGAACTTTGGCTACAGCTTATGAATCTTATTACCTAAGACAAATGAATAAAAAGCAAGTAAATGAACAACTATTAAAATATGTATCTTGTGTAATTGAGAAATTTTTAAATACCAGTTATATATATTGTGGTATTTTTGAATTAGTGAAAATTTTCTTAGGTTAATTTAGAAGGCTGCTATACTTTTTGCAGATGAACGCTCAAGGTGAATTGTCAGCAACAAAAGTTCAAATGTGTGTTGGGGGGGAGTAAAAAAATGGCAAAATTTATCAATTGTGAGTGAATCCAGGTGAAGACTGTGTATACATTCTTTGTACTGGTCTTTCAATTTATCTGTAGATTTAAAAATCTAAGAAAAAAATAAGCAACAATAAGTTTTCTTGTTAAAAATAAATGTTCACGTTTCCAAGTGCTATATGGCATATCCTTTTATCTTTAAAAGTTAGTTTTATTTATTTTCATTTTATTTCAAAGAAAGAACAATAGTCTTAATTTTCTTTTATGTTTGCTCAATACATATGACAACTGAAGCAGAACAATTTTTGGTTTAATTATTCCTATGATTGACAGAAGTACCAAAAAAAGAAGAGTTCTGTAGAGAATGTACCTCTGGGTTTCTATCATAGATTAGTACAATTCTTTGGCAGGGAGAAATAAACTACTGGGAATTTCATTGTACTTGTAGGTCATTTAGCTCTAAACTTAAAAAAGCATGACTCAGTTATTTCCAAAATTTAACTCTAAAACATTGCTTAATATTTATATTGTTGACACTTTGAAAGTATAGTTCTCTTTTGCTTATGTACAATACATAGGAATATTGGTAAGTGAATGCAAAGCCAATCAAAATAGTTAAATTTATTCATTCATTTAAAAACATTTCTTTTGGGCTATAATGGCTGTTTTATGGATGAATATGATTTGCTTCTTTTTAGGGAATTTGCAAGCAAGCCGTAATAATAAGAGACATGCCTGCCTCCAAGTTGAAACTGCCCTAACAAAGGAGGTATACATAAATGCTCTGAGAAGAATGAGGGTAAAAAGATTTCTTGCTCTTGAGAAAAATGTAGGGAATTCACTATGGAAGTTATAGTATATGATCCTGACCTTAAAGGTTATGTATGATGTTTAAGCAGAGAAATTTTTCTGAGGCTTAGCTAAAGTGTAGAAGAGTAAGAAGCAGAAGAAATATTATTCTATCCTACTTAAATCAGAGATATATAACTTATTAAAAATTGAACTACAGACCAGGTGCAGTGGCTCACCTATAATCCCAGCACTTTGGAAGGCAAAGGTGGGTGGATCACCTGAGGTCAGAAGTTTGAGACTAGCCTGGCCAACATGGTGAAAGCCCATCTCTACTAAAAATACAAAACTTGGCCGGGCGTGGTGGCACATGCCTATAATCTCAGATACTTGGCAGACTGAGGCATGAGAATCACTTGAACCCAGGAGGTGAAGGTTTCAGTGAGCCAAGATCATGCCATTGCACTTCAGCCTGGGTCACAAGAGCAAAATTCTGTCTCAAAAAAAAAAAAAAAAAAAAAGGAAAAAGAAAAAAAATTAGACTACTAAAAGTAACTACATTATTATTTGTAATTCAACATAATCATGTTGCACAAATCGAATGGGTTGGGCCTATTTTTTTCAGACATAGGTTAGAAACAGTATAGACTTCTGCACTGGGCCATGATGGAAAAACAGACTCAAAAATTATGTGACCACTATAAACAATTTAAAACCTGTTTTAAGTATATGAAACAACTGTTTTCAGACACTGAACAAGATGCCATGTGGGTCTATGATTTCTGAGAGAAAAAAAGTACAAATGAAATGAGTCCTGTGATTTCCCTAGCTTTCTACCTAAATGTACTTTCTAGACTACAGCATAGGGAGACACACTCCAAGCAAAGCATGGCATTTATGTTGAGATGTTACTATCAAATTGCTGGAAACATGACGAAAAGAAAACTCTTGAATAGATACAAGGAAAATAATAAGAATGATCATAGACTTCATGTGAGAAACATTGTAATTGAGAAGACAATGCAAATTTCCAGCATCTTTAGCATGGTGGGGGGGAAAAAAAACATTAACCTAGAATTATTTATCTAAAAATAAAAGAAATAAAATAAATTTAATTAAAAATTAAAGTTCATCTAAAATTTAAAAAATTTAATTTAAAAGAAATTTTAATTAAAGAAATTAAAAATTATAAGAAAATTCATCAAGAGAAGACCTGCATTTAAAAAAATGCTAAAGGAAGTTAGTTTTTCAGTCTTAAGGGAAATGATCTAAGATACATGGATGTATACAAAAAATTAGGAGCACTGGAAAATGGTAGAATTTTAACTTTTTCTTAGTTTTAAACATATATAAAGATAAAACTGTTTAAAGTAAAATGTATATCAATGTGTTATGAGGTTTATAATATAGACAGAGCATCCCTAATCCAAAAATCTAAAATTTGAAATATTCCAAAATCCAAAACTTTTGAGCACCAACATGACACTACTAGAGACAAATTCCAAATCTCCAATCTTATGTGATGAGTGCACAAAATTATTTAAAATATTATATAAAATTGCCTTTAGGATGTGTGTATAAAGTATATATGAATTTCTTGTTTAGACTTTAGTCCCATCCCCAAGAAATCTCATTATGTATATGCAAATGTTCCAAAATTTGAAAAAAAAATCTGAAATGTGAAACATTTCTGGTTCCAAGCAATATGGATAAGGGATGCTCGACCTAAATAGGTAAAAATAGGACAAGAATATGACAAAGAACAGGAACGGTGAATGGAAGGCTTTATTTATAAAATGATAAAATGTTATCTGTATGGAGATTTTGATATGTTGTAGATGCAGTCGCAAATCCTAGAACAATTGCTAAAATAACAAACCAGTATGCCTATAAAATTAATAATGATGATATTCACCACTGGTCATCAGAGAAATGCAAATCAATACCTCAGTGAGATACCATCTCATGCCAGTTAGAATGGTGATCATTAAAAAGTCTGGAAACAACAGATGCTGAGGGGCATGCGGAGAAATAGGGATGCTTTTACACTGTTAGTAGGAGTTTAAATTAGTTCAACCATTGTGAAAGACAGTGTGGCTATTCCTCAAGGATCTAGAACCAGAAATATTATCTGACTCAGCAATCCCATTACTGGGAATATACCCTGAGGATTATAAATTATTTTAATATAAAGACAAAAGCACATATATATTTATTGCAGCACTATTTACAATAGCAAAGACTTGGAACCAACCCAAATACCCATCAGTGATAGACTGCATAAAGAAAATGTGGCACATATACAGCATGGAATACTATGCAGCCATAAAAAAGAATAAGTTCATGTCCTTTCAGGAGACACGATTGAAGCTGGAAACCATCATTCTCTTCAAACTAACACAGTATCAGAAAACCAGACACCACATGTTCTCATTCATAAGTGAGTGTTGAACAATGAGAACACATGGACACAGGGAGGGGAACATCACACAACAAAGTCTGTCAGGGGTTGTGGGACTAGGGAAGGGATAGCATTAGGAGAAATACCTAATGTAGATGATAGGGTGATGGATGCAGTAAACCACCATGGCACGTGTGTAACTATGTAACAAAACTGCACGTTCCACACATGTACCCCAGAACTTAGAGTGTAAAAAAAACAGTGTTTAAACCTAAGAAAAAAAGAAACTAGAGGAGCTATATGAATGTCAGACATCATAAACTTCAGAACAAAAACTATACCAAAGGTAGATGAGCATTTTGTAAAAGTAAATCATTTAGTAGTTATGTTGAAACAAGATATATATGTATATGTATCCTATAACAAAACTTCAATAGACATGTGCAGAAGTTGACAGACCCAAACAGAGATACCAATCTACAGGTGGAGAACTAAACATTCTTCAGTCAGTAATTACAGAAGAAAATCAATGAGAAAATAAACAACATGAACAATACTATCAATCAACTTGACCTATTTCACATTTAAAAATCCATACAATAGCAGAATACACACCCTATGCTGTACATAGAGAAATTGGAAGTACACTTGGAAAATTCAGGGAGATAGAAAATATGCTGACCCATAAAACAAGTCTCAATACCTTGAGGTCAACAGAAATCATACAGAATATGTTCTTTGGCTAGAACTGGATGTCATTCAGATTTAGTAAGTGAACAGTATCCACAACATTCCCAAATATTTGGAAATTAAACAACACATTGGTAAAAAAGAAAATCACAATTGGAATTTGAAAATATTTGTAAATTAATAATGAGAACATAAATACAGTTGCAGGATAGAGCTGTAAACTGTATTGCCTAGAGTTAAAAATATAGCTCTAAATGTTCATATTAGAAAAGAAAGTTTAAAATCAATTATTTATCTTTCCACTATAAAATGGTAGAAAAAGCAGAGCAGAATATACCCAAAAAGGCAGAAGGAAAGAGATAATATGTAAGACCCGAAATAAATGTGATAGAAAATGGGCAATGGAGAAATTCAATTAAACCATGTATAGTTTTCTACTGCTGCCCGTAGCAAATTACCACAAAGCAGCTTAAGATAACACAAATTTAGTGGCTAAAAATAATAAAAATTTATTAATGTACAGTTCTAAAGGTCAGAAGTCTACTACAGCTCTCACCAGAATAAAATCAGGGTGTTAGCAGCTGTGTCCTTTTCTGGAGGTTCTAGGGGAAATCTGTTTTCCACTCAGATTGTTGGCAGAATGCAGTTTCTTGCAATTACAGGGTGGTGGCCTGGTTTTCTTACTAGCTCTAGAATGAGACCTGCTTCTAAGTCCTAAGGGCCAGTGTTTCCATTAGGCCCCTTCTTCCATCTTCAAAGCCAGAAGGGGATTTTCAGGTTGTTCTTGTGCTGCCCCTTTCTGACACTTTGTAAGTCACACTTCTCTCTGACCCAGGCTGCAAAGGTTCTCCACTTTTAATAACTTATGTGATTACATTGGGCCCACTTGAATAATCCAGAATATTCTCCTATCTCAAGACCTTTATTCTCGATCACATCTGCAAAGTCCCTTTTGCTACATAGCTCCAAGGGATTTCGAGATGGGCATCTTTAGGTGCCATTATTTTGCCCACCATAAAGCTATCTCTGAAAAGTTCAATAAAATTAACAAGACTTTAGCTAGACTGATCATGAAAAAGAGAAGACATAAATATTATGAACATTAGGAATAAAAGAGAGGATATTACTAAATATCTTACAGATATTAAAAGAAATTTCGGGGAATATTATAAACAATTTTGTGCTAATAAATTTAGCAAGGACAAAATGGACATATCCATTGAAAGAAGCACATTACTAAATCTGATCTAGGAATTACTAGAAATCTTACTAGCCATTTAACTCATAGAGACATTTAATTTGTAATTTAAAATATACATAAAAGCAAAGAAAAAAGAGAAATATAATTCAAAAATCATTTATTATTCATAAGCTATACTGAGATTTTGTCACCAGTAGAGCCCCTGTCATAACAGGATACCAGAAGCATGGCACTCAATGGAAATGGGAAAAAAAGACATCTCAAATAAGATCTGGTACCTGGGGCTGCCACCACTGAAATATCTAAAAGTCAATAAAGCAGATACTGTACTTTGAAAGAAAAGAGAATGTGGAAATGGTTTTATTCTCCAAATCTATTAAATACTAAGCTTCTTGATGGGAGATTTCCCTATACTAAATTTAAGTTCATGAGCATGGGCTGATATACACCAAAGCTGAACAGAGCAGATTTTCTTACTTCTTCCTATGTTCTTCTCCGCAGCACATACTTGAAATCACCAATTGTAAATTCAGCATAGTTGGTTTCATGGTGCCAGGGAAGGAAGAGTGAGTTCAGGGGAAGAGTGTTTATGTGAATAATTCAGGACAAAATCACTTAGCCATAACTTACTTTACTTCAGCCACATACTTCACTCAGAATTTCATTATACATCACCACTCATCTGGCATACAGTAGTGAACACTGATTGCAGTTTACAAGCTAAATAACCCAAATTGTGACTTTGATAAATCAATAGTTGTTCACAGTGATATCATATAACCATTGTGACATAAGCTAATTTTCCCTTTGCCTTCTTCTTTCACATATTTAGTTTTGCAATGCTTAGAATATGAGTAGTATCTAAATGATACATAAATTTTAGTTGATTATTTTAGGATTTTTTTGAAAACCTATATAATGGTAAAATAAACAAACTGATTTTTTCTAGCTAATCTGAAAATAACATAAGTTTGGTTATTAAGAAACTGAATTTTCATTTTTAAAAATTTAAATACTAATTTGCAGATAGCTGTTTTCTCAATATTCTATTTTACATGCATATGTAAATTTGTATTCACATTTATTTCAGGAATTAACCTTTTAGAGAATTACTTTGATATCCAAAGTAAAACATAAATATATCTAATGCATACTAAAATAAAATATAGATCTACCTAAGTTTCACTGATATATTTATATATTATTGACAAATTATTAATAAAATACAATATCTTGATGATATTCCAACATTATTTGATTATATAATCTATACTTAGAAACTTACAAGAATGAGAGTCTTGTTAGTTTTTCAAGTCCACCCATTAAATTATTGGACCATTAAATTCTTATTACAAAATAATTCTTTAAGTAGAAATTACTTGTATAACCATATAGTAATCTGTCCCCGTTATCTATGGTAGCAGATGTTAAAGCTGCTTCTTATATGACAAGACAGTCTGCCTTTAATAAAAGCAAATATAATCCTGTAATTTCTAGGAATTTTTATTTTTCCAGAATTTCTCTTAAGTTGCAATTATAACTAAATATAATTTTCCATGTCCTCTGACCAAGGTAGAGTTTAGTAAGATGATTCTCATAATTTCATGTCCACAGTACTGCTTATCAAATATGGACTTTAAAAAATCCTCAGTTGCAATAATGAATGAAAGCAGCAAAGTCACAAGATACAAAAATCAGTTGAGCTTCTATACCCTAGCAATGAACAACCCAAAAGGAAATTAAGAAAACAATTCTATTTATAATAGCACCAAAAAGAATAAAATATTTAGAAGTAACATAACCAAGGTTGTGAAAAAACTGTACACTGAAAACTATAAAACACTGTTGAAATAAATTGAAGACAAATAAATGAAAAGACACCCATATTGATGTATTCAAAGACAGTATATTTAGGATGTTGACACTACCTGTGTTGTACAAATTCAATATTCTCTATCAAAATCCAAATGACAATTTGTGTATAACTAGAAAAAAAACCCTAAAATCCATATGGAATTTCAAGAAAGTCAAATAGCTGAAACAATCCTAACAAAGAAATAGGCTGAGAGAGTCACACTTTCTACTTTCAAAACATATTGCAAAGCTACAGTAACCAAATAGGTTGATGCTGGCATAAAGGCAGACATGTAGATCAATGAAATAGAATAGAGAGCTCAGAAATAAACCCTCATGTATACAGTCAATTGGTCTTTAACAAAGGTCAAAAGACAGTCTCTTCAACAAATAGTGCTGTGAAAATGGGATCTCCTCAAGCAGAAGAATGAAATTAGGCTAATATATACAAAAATCAACTAAAAGTGGATTAAATATATGAACATAAGACCCCAAACTATAAAATCTATAAAAGAAAACAGGGGAAAAGCTTCATATTTGATTGGCAATTATTTCTTAGATATGACACCAAAGCATGGGCAACAAAAGCAAAAATAGACAAATGGGATTACATGAAAATTTAAAACTTCTGTGCATTAAAGGACACAATCAACAGAGTGAAAAGCAACTTACAGAATGGGAGATGATATTTCCAAATCATTTCTCTGATAAGGGATTAATATCAAGAATATAAAAAAGAATTCCTACAACTCAACCACAATAAAAAAATTATCCCATTAAAAACGGGCAAAGGACTTGAATACAAGTTTTTCCAAAGATGATCTATAAATAAGCAACAAGCATATGAGATAATGTTCAACGTCACTAATTATTTGAGAAATGCAAATCAAAACTACCAGACCTAACACCCATTCAGATGGCTACTATGAAAAAGAGAAAGCAACTAACTGGTGTTGGTGAGGATGTGGAGCATTTGGAACCTTGTGCACTGCTTGTGGGATTAGAATACGAAGCAACTGCTATGGAAAACAATATGGCAGTTACTTAAAAAATTAAAAATAGAACTACTATGTGATCCAGTAATGCCATATATGGATATATACCCAAAAGAATTAAAATAGGCTCTCAGGGGATATTTGTATACTATGTTCGTGGCAGCATTAGTCATATTAGCCAAGAGGTGGAAGCAAACCAAATGTTCATCAGTGAGTGAAAGAAAAACAAAATCTGAAATACACATAGAATTGAATAATACTCAGCCTTGTAATGGAAGGAAATTCTGTCACAGGCTACAGCATAAAAACCTTGAGGATATTATGCTTAGTGAAATAAGTCACTCACAAAAGGACAAATGCTGTTTTATTCCACATACATGAGTTATTTAAAGTAGTAAAATTCATGGAAACAGAAAGTAGCATGTTATTTGCCAAGAGCTGAGTACAGGAGAAAATTAGAAGTTATTGTTTAATGGGTAAAGAGTTTCAGTTTTGCAAGATGAGAAAGTTCTGGCAATCCATTGGACAACAATGTGAATATACTTAGCATTATTAAACTGTATACTAGAAATGGTTAAGATGGTACATTTTACATTACACATTTTTAACATAATTAAAAAGAAAAAGAAACCTCTCAGTTATACCTTTAATTCACTGAGAATTTGTATTCATCACGACATGCTGATCTATTATGTATAAAATGCCATGCAGATGTTTCCCCAATTATGAAATCATGCTTTTTATCAGGTCAAACATTTAAGGAGGTGCCAAAACACACAACAATGAAGATAAACATTTCAATGAAAGATTTTTAATGCATCAAAATTAATGCAAAAAAATCCATGGCAGACAGAATATCAAAATTTAAATAAAGACAGCATCAGTAAAATTGCCATGTCCAGTTATACTGGAACCTGAGGCCAAAGGAACAATCAGTAATACTGATCCAGGGTTAACCTTGTTGTCTCCACCCACTCTCAAACGCTCTTGCCACAACCTTATCAACAAGACTGAATTCATCTGCTAAAAACTCTACCACATTTCTTCCTCTTCATCTCAGAACTCTCAGAATCTTTACTTCCTTACTCCTGTTTTCAAGATGTTCTTCCTGTAGGAATTTGGTATATTCGGGCTCATCTTCTTTTTTTTTTTTTTTTTTTAATTACATTTTAGGTTTTGGGGTACATGTGAAGAACATACAATATTGTTGCATAGGTACACACGTGGCAGTGTAATTTGTTGCCTTCCTCCCCTTCACCTATATCTGGCATTTCTCCCCATGCTATCTCCCCACACCTCCCCCCCCCCCACTGTCCCCCCCCCCCCACTGTCCCTCCCCTATTTCCCCCCAACATACCCCAGCGTATAGTGCTCCCCTCCCTGTGTTCATGTGTTCTCATTGTTCAACACCCGCCTATGAGTGAGAACATGCGGTGTTTGATTTTGTGTTCTTGTGTCACAATCATCTTCTTTTTTATAAAGACCATATAGGTCTTTTCTGATTATGTATTTCTGTTTATCATACAATCAACACTCCCAGATATTTGGTATTGAATTTGTTGCTTTAACTCGACCTTCTCTGTCAACAACTGTGTCCATTCAGTGGTGAATTCTAATTCTAGTGTAGAGGCTAACCCAATCCTTCACTTCTATTCCTGCTGCTTCTTCCTTATTTAACATAACAGTTGTATTTACAAACCACCTTTACTAATACAGTCTTCAATTTGTTGCCAGTTAAATCTCATTAAAGTATCTTCTTTACAATGCCATGTATTTGTTGTCACAGTTCAATCTCTGGCAGGAGTTTTCTTTTTCTCTATGTTATGTACATTTTACTCAATTCCCAATGGCCAGCCACCACTTCCATTAAATCTTCAGTGATCAATAAAACTAGGAATAATCTTCCTGCTTCTATATGACTATGAAATTTTCTACATCAGTCACATGCAATTTAAATCACCAGTTTTGATCTTATTTAGACATATCTCATCTCTTATAAATTGTAAGCTCCCAGAAAGCAAGGTCCATGTATTTACTTTCAACACCCAACAGAGTGTTGCAACTTCATATATATATATATATATATGTATATTTAATGAACAAATAGTCACTTTGAATTTCTTTATCCAGTAAATTCTCCCACATTGTAAACTATATAACACCAGCCACTTAAATGCTGTCAGCCCTGAGGGAAAAACAGAGAGAGGTTCATAAAACTTCAGAAATAAAATGAATCCCTCGGGAATTGAACATATTTTATTTGTTTACAAGGTTAGAAAGCTAAAATGTTATAAAATGTTCAACATGTTCTGGGCCCAAGGGAATCACTAGATTGTAACCAAATATATTAACACTGTCATCTTAGAATAAAGTAGAATTTTTAAAGCTTAGAATGATTATTATTGCAAGTATGCTTCTGAGACAAGATAATTTTTACATTAATTATATAATACTCTGCTGAAATTATTTTGAAAGGATATTACCACACATTACCAATTTATATAGCTTTATAAAAGAAAAATATTAGTTTCATCTTCTACAGTAATAAATGGGCTTATATTTCAGCTATAGAAATAGCATCTTTAACTTCTAAGATATTTAGGTAAAAATATATATACATATTCCAGAAAAGAGAAACATACAGAAAATGAGTATTGGTTATGTGATGAGTGTTTATTGAGCATCTACTCTGCTGGGCCCTCTTTCAGATTAGGAGGTATATATAATGAGAAGAAATCATAATTCCTGCCTTCATAGAGCTTACAGCTTGGGATGGACAAAGCCTTTTAAATTATACAAAAAACAAACTGCAAGATAACACACAGTTTAATGATAAAATGCTCTAAGAATTCAAATAAAAGTGAAACTCATTGAGGTTTGTAGTAGACATAGCTTCATGGCAGGGGTTATATTAACAAAAAGTATCCTCAATGTTTATTGAATATAACTAGAAAAGAGAGAATTCTAGGAAAAGTATGCAAAGTAAACCAAAGCATGAAAGTACACTTGAGCAGGGCAACATTGGGATGGAAAACGAATTTGGGAAATTTATGTGTATCTTGTAAATTCAGGTAAAAGGCTAGATGAAAGAAATAATGCTAATGAATACATAAAATTTCCAAATTGTATATTTTCCCCATCATTTAATAAGTATTGTTACGAAAAAGTATAATAAGCATATCAAGGAAATATTAAATCTATATCTTCTAAAACCTCATTTTACTCATGAAATCTGGCTTATATTTGTTAAGAGTTCATTCAAAAGTAGTTGAAATTTTCTTATTCTCATGGGCCCAGTCATTCACATATTCATTATTTCATCCAAGAAATTGTTTTAATGTTTACTACATTCTAAAGCGGGGCCCAGACATCAATGCATTTTATAGCTATCAAAGACATTTTGACATATGATGAGGATCTGTAAGGGGTGCACCTGGTACCCACTTTGTGTGGAAGGAAAAGTACCTAGAGGTGAAAATGTAAATGGATTCCTGGACAGTGACAAGAGTCCTGGCCAGCTAGTCAGAAACGTGGAAGGAAAAGACAGACTGGAGACAAAGTTATGGTAAGAGCGTAGGGGTGGATACATGATAGTGTGCACAAATATCAAAAGTTTGGTACGACATGTTTGCATTCTAGAAATCATCTATGCTGGAAGGACCACTAAGCAACCAACCCGCCAGTTGATTTTACCTTTTTTCATTAGCCATCCCAGAACAAGTAACATCATAGCTATTAGCTTTTTGCTTCCTCTTTAGATTCTTGGAACTAACACAGTAGTTCCCCCTTATCTGCGGTTTTTCCCTCCAAGGTTTCAGTTACCCATGTTCAACCATAGTCTAAAAATATTAAATGAAAAATTCCAGAAATAAACAATTCATAGACTTTTGTTGTTGTTGTTGCTCCTTAGTGTATTATTTGTGGATTATTTATCCAAGAAAGAAGATAAGTTTTAGATTACATGCTATTCTGAGTAGCTGATGAAATCTCACACCATCCCATTCCATTCTAGGAATATGAATCATCCCTTTGTCCAGTATCTCCATTCTGTCTATGCTCCCTGCCTCTTAGCCACTTAGCAGCTGGCTCTATTTTCGGATCAGCTTTCAAGGTACCACAGTGCCTATGCTCAAGTAGCTTTTATTTGACTCAATAATGGCCACAAAGCAGAAAAAATAGTGATGCTGGTAATTCAGATACGCCAAAGAGAAGCTTTAAAGTTCTTCCTTAAAGTGTTAAGGTGAAAGTTCTTAACTTGATAAGGAATATGCTGGGGTTTCTAAGATCTGTGAGAACAATCTTCTGTCTACAAAATTGTGAAAAAGGAAAAAGAATTGTATGCTGGTTTTGTTGTCACACATCAAACTGCAAAAGTTTTAGCCACAGTGCATGATGAGTATTTAGTTAAGATGGAAAAGGCATTATATTTGTGGGTGGAAGACATGAACAGAAACATGTTTCAATTCACAGCAATTGGGTTCAGTACTGTCTGTGGTTTTAGCCACCCACTGAGAGTGTTGGAATGTATCCCTCATGGATAAGGGAGAATACTCTATTATATCTTAAGTTATGTTTCTCATGCCTGTTTCAAAGCAAATACTATTTCAGCAGAAGTGATAAAACATTAAACTCCCTCTTTTATCTTATACCCAAATGTTAATTCCAAAGAATGAGATTTATTAAGTGACAGGATTGTAAGAAGGCAAAAGTAATGTAATGGAATTCTGGGGAAAGAGCATGAAAGGTGAGAATAAAGATAAATTTGTACCACAGTATTACTTATGGTTAATCTTGCTATTATAAAATATAGGTAAAAGAAATATAAATAAAACATATGAAACCAAAGGGCTTTGAGAATTTACATAAAGAATTATTATATGTTTTTTAAATTGGCATTAGAACTTTCCAGCTTACAGTAAAATAGTATTCATTTGGAATTTAATTGTGGTTAATATATAAACATTCTTACATTTAACCATAATGAGATCTGTCAATATTATAAAATAGAAATCTCAGTTCACTGTGGCTCATTTATTCATATATTTTCTTAAAGCTATTGAAATTATGCTTGAACCATTCTAGGTTAAAAATTAGCTAAGCTGACCAATGTATTGATCTAGTGATGAGTGATATGTTTTTGCAAAATGGTTTGTAAAGTCAGTGTATAAGTTTCTTGGATTTAATATTAAACTTGTCTGCATTTAATCAACGCTATGACCTCATTTTTCTACCTGACCATTAACAAATAGGTAATAGGTAACCTTATTATAGTTTTTAAACCATTGTTTCTTTGGGAACAAATAAATATCAAGTAATTTGTTATGAAGATTTAAAAAATCTGTCAAAAGTATATTTTAAATAAGCTTTAATATTCACAAAATAATTTAACATGGGCTTTTTATGTTAGCTTACATATGTGATAACTTGGAGATATATATATGTATATGTGATATATATCTAAGCTAACATAAAAACAGATGTATATATATCTCTCCAAGTTATCACATATTTAAGCTAACACACACACTCAGACATATATATATACACATATATATATACACATATATATATATATATATATATATACCCATTTTGTAGCTAGAAAGTGAGCATGTCATTTCTTTATGTGCCTTTAATTAAATGTTACAAAATAGCACTTAACCTCCTTTTAAAAATTAACAACCTCAATCTAATAACAAGTAAAACATCAGAGAAATCTCAATAGAGAGACATTCTATCATGTACCTGACCAGTATTCCTCAAAATTGTCAAGTTCACCAAAAACCAGGAATGTCAGAGCAACTGTTACAACCAAGAGGAGCCTAAAGAGGCATTAAGACTAACTATATTGTGGTATCTTGTATGGGATTCTGAAAGTAAAGAAGGACATTAGATAACAATTAAGAAAATACATTATGAGCTTTAGTTAATAATGTACTAAAATTGGTTAACTAATTATAACAAATCTACCATACTAATGTAAAATATTCATTGTAAACATGCATTCTTTCACATATGGCCTATGGCCTGTGAGCCATAGTCTTTTCTAAGGATTCAAAGAGGAGCATGAGGCTGGGTGTGATGGGTCACATCTGCAATCCTAGCATTTTGGGAGGCTGAGGTGGGAGGATCCCTTGAGCCCAGGAGTTCGAGACCAGACGGAGCAACATGGGAAGACCCTGTCTCTATAAAAATAAAAATATTAACCAGGCATGGTCGTGTGTACCTGTGGTCCAAGCTATTCTGGAGACTGAGCTGGGAGGATACCTTGAGCTCAGAAAATTGAGGCTGCAGTCAGTAGCGATGGTGCCACTACACTCTAGCAGTGGCAACAGAGTGAGACCTGTCTCAAAACAACAACAACAAGTAAACCAAGAGAAATATTCATGTCCCTCTCCTCTATATTGAAGAGCCAAAGCTTTCTGCTTCCCAAATTTAACCAGACCTGCTTTCTTCAGATTTCATATGATATATAAGCTCTGCTTTTGTTTTGCAGGATTTACAGGGTGAACTTCCCACAGAAATATAGAGTAAAATCACTCCGTATTACAGAAGGGGGGAAAAATGTCTCACAGCAGCTTAGGTTTCCAGAAGTTTTTTCTCAGAAATGTACCTTTGTCTCTGACGCTCTCTGGTCCATCCACAGACTACCTGGGGATCAACATCAGGCTGCCCACAGTTTCAGGTGCTGGAGTTGTGGAGGGCAGAGGAAGGGGTCACTGTAAAACCTTCTTCTAATACTTGCAGTTTTTGTACTCTTTCTCCCTACCTCCATACTCATTCATAGCTGGCTCTAACAGTTCTTTCAGGCCAACTGAAACTAAACTTCACTATAGCATTTCTGTATGTATTCACATCTGTGTTTTCCTCAACTCATCTATTTTGATTGTAAAATAAATATTTATCTGCTCTCCATCTTGCAAAAATTTTAAATATCTCAATAACTCAAAGGCCACATGCTATTCTTACCATGGGTTTATTTTTCAATATATTTTTAAAGCAATTACCTGGGTAGATATAGAATGGCACTGATTTTTGTTTAATAAATGAAAACTTCTAATAGTTTTCCTATTGCCTTTGTTTCTCTAGATAATATCTTACGAAAATAATGTTTTTCAAAATCTTTTCAATATTTCTCCTATAATACTGAAGAAACAATATTTACAAATATAGTTTAAAACCTATGATGAAGGTGGATACTGATTTTTAAAATTAAATTTAATGGAAAGGTTTCATGTTTTATTATATTCCTAAGGCTAAATTTCTCTTTGAGATACCTTTATAAATACGTAGCTTCTATTTCCACTTAATTAAGGTATTCTTAACCAAATGAACACAAAATTTTACCTAACATTTTTGTTAAATTTCAGATATTTGTATATATTTCCTCCTTAAACATATTTATTTGATTTATATTTATGTACATATATTTTCTAATTTTGAATTATTTTGACACAATTTGAGACAGTTTTAATATATTATTATGTATTATATTGAAACTATTATATTGAAATAATTTCAAAGTAACACAAATGTCACGAGTAGTACAAATAACATCTGAATATCCTTTATTCAAATTCCACAATTAACATTTTATTGTATTTATTATATCTTTCTCTTTCCAATAGTGATTTTAAAATTTCATCATTCCTTTTACAGTTAGTAGTTGGCATTCTATTATTTCCTTGTTAATTTATTTATTGATATCACTAAAAACTCATGGGGTTTTATTTTATTCAATTATTTTTTTTTTGAGATGGAGTCTTGCTGTGTCACCCAGGGTAGAGTGCAATGGCGCAATCTCGGCTCACTGCAACCTCCGCCTCCCAGGTTCAAGTGATTCTCCTGCCTCAGCCTCTCAAGTAGCTGGGATTATAGGCACCTGACACCATGCCTGGCTAATTTTTGTATTTGCAGTAGAGATGGTGTTTCACCATGTTGGCCAGGCTGGTCTTGAACTCTTGACCTCAAGTGATCTGCCTGCTTCAGCCTCTCGAAGTGCTAGGATTATAGGGATGCGCCACCATGCCCTGCCAACTATTTTTAATCTATTATTATTGTTATTTATTTTGATGTTAAATTGACCCAATGTTGGCCTGTGTAAATCACTTTGAACTGTCTTCTCTATCCTACTGAAAAGTTCTCATCATGTTTGAGTACTCTTTTACTTTATGGCACAAGATATTCCAAATGTATAGCAATAATAAGTGTGTTCAATTGTTTAACAATCATTGGATTCAAATCAAGATAAACACCTCTTTGGAATCAGGTACACAGCAATAAATTGATGATGACGGCAAACCCTTAGTAATAAAATAAGTATAATAGCAGATGTCACTTTGTCCCCTATAGTGTAATAGGGGGTCAGATTAGGTATCACTGCATGCATCCAAAGATTGTGACAGAATTCTTCCTCCCAAATAGTAAGTGGAAGGTTTTCAATGGCTACTCAGGGTTGAAGTTTATATACCCTGTTAGGAGGAAAAAAGATAACTTCAGTCAAGGCTAGCCCTAAATACCAACTCACTCAGTTGCTGGATCTAGAAAATAAGTGGTATGCATGCCCTGAGTCACCAATATAAGACCTGCTTCTGGAGCAGGGCCTCAGAAGCCTAGTGAAGATAGTCACAACCCTAACAGATAGGGAAGGGTGAACATGAGGAAAGTAAAACAAATGAGTAAATGGACAGCCCCTCTCTTGAGACAAAATTAAAATTCCAAATCGTATAAAGAAATCTGATGATAAGGCAACAAAATAAACAATTTAAAGCTGACAACATTCAAGTAATAAAAAATTATTTTAAAAGACTTTATGCCTAGAATTTGCATAAAGTCAATTATGCATATTTACCAAAAGGTCAATATGGATTACTGGGGTTTGGGCTTGAAAACCTCTATTCCAAACCAAAAAAAAAAAAAAAAAAAAAAAAAAAAGTTAGATAAATAAAAAAGAAAAGCCACATTAACATTGTTTGGCAGGAGCTAATCTGTGAGTTTACTCGTGTGTTTGTACAGAAGTAGGCAGTAAGGAATTTGGCATCTAGAGGTTAAAGGAAACCAAAATGGCATCACAGGAAATGATGGGCCAGAGACAGGATCGCTGTTTGAAGCTAGAAGCCAGGCAAGCCTACAACATGTTAGAGAAGGCTAAAAAAATCACTGATAATCTCTATTCCTATGAACTGGGGCTAGACAGGCAGGTTAGTCTGACTAATCACTTCTAGGGACTGAGCCAAACCACCTGCTGTAACAATGACTGCATCTGTCAGAACCCCAAATCCCCACCAAGGCAGTAACTCTAAGACATGCTTATTTGGCCCAGTCGTGCACTAAAAAGTAAATTACTAATCAGTATAACAGAAGGATAATTTATCTGATATTTTTAGGTAACCGTCTAATCAAGTGGCAATAAATTAGTAAATGTTATGAAAACAAGGGCAAATGACCAGGTAGCACCTGCACAAGGTCTGCTGGATCAGCGTTCACTGGAGGAAAACTCAGGAATACAGATCCATAGCAGATTTATATATCCTGTCTTGTTCATAATAAGATTAGCAGAAAAGAATAATTTAGCAGTGCCAGAGTAAAACTACAGCAAAGATCTTGATTCTTGGGCAACAAGGCTTCTAGGTGCCTCATTTTTAAAAGCTATAACTATTCCCCTGGTGTTATCATGGGTTGTGATATAATAGCAATATAATGTAACCAAATGTGGATCCAGCCCATCTTCCTGACATGTCCACAGTTGTATTTGTTGTTGGAAGATAAGCCCATCCTTGGTATGACTAGGAATTGGTGTCCCAGTCTTGAAGATGCTGCTATTTGGTATGGAAGCAAGCATCAGGATTTACCACACCAATGTTCATCTAGCCATGAACACTGATGATAAACATTGGTGTGGCAAATAAATGTCCATGGCTAGATAAACATTGGTGCAGTAAATCCTGCCGCTTGCTTCCTTGGCACTATCAGGGAACGGGGATTCAATTTTTGTGGTTGGCCAGAAATTGTTGCCTTAAGTGGTTGGATTTGGCTGGTTTAAAAGGAGCTTCACAGGAGGCACAATCCCTCTTTAGAAGGCCAGTTAAAGAAAGTCAGTCATGGAAATGTGACCTTTACAGAAACCTGCATAGAAAATTTGAACAATCCTATGAGTGGGCTTGATCTAATAAACATTTATAAAACACTACTCCACAGAATCGGATTATATTTGTGGTATCTTAAAAAATACAGAAATATTTTCTAAATGACCACTTTAAAAGCCAAAAATTTACAAATTTTAGAAATATTATAAAATGTAAAATAAAGTTAAATGAAAATGCAAAAAGTGATTGTTAAATTTGAAAATAAAATACAATAAATGGATCTAGCCATATATCTAGATAATACTATAATCTCAGAGAAAATATTTCGAATGAGTTTAAAACTGTGTCTACAGTGGAGCATACCTTGTGGACAAGGAAGTCTTAAAGAAAATTGTAAGCTATGTTCAATAACATATTGCTAAAAATAATACCCCTATGTTGTTCTAAAAATCCCAGCACTTTGGGAGGCCGAGGCGGACAGATCACGAGTTCAAGACTTTGAGACCATCCTGGCTAACAAGGTGAAACCCGTCTCTACTAAAAATACAAAAATTAGCTGGGTGGGGGGTGGCCACTGCACTCCAGCCTGGTGCCTGGCGACAAAGCAAGACTCTGTCTCAAAAAAAAAGAAAAAAAATATCATGTGCATGCATGCAGGTGCTTCAAGAGAGTGGTTTTTATTGGCTAAGATGAGAAAATTTCCATATCAAAAAGCATAATATTGGTATAGCTAAATGACTACTTTGAAAAATCTTTTTGTCAATAAGTACCATGAATACATGTACATGTGCATATGTGAATTGAGGATTTTTCAGAATTGAGAGACATTCCTATTAACATTATTTATATTTATTGTAAATAATAATAGTAATATATTTGGAATGTTATAAAATACAGAAATAATATATGTTAATATATAACTTAAAATATATTATCATTAATTGCCTTGATTGTAAGCGCTGTGTGTGTTCCAACAAAGTCAATAATTATCAGATTACATTTTTAAAACCTATGTGATATCAATGACAGACACTTGTAAAATAGAATAGTACAGAAATTTTGAAAGGAAAAAGATTAACCAAGCAAGCACTGTCCAAAAGAATGCTAGTATTTCTCTATTGATTACAGACAAAATAGCCTTTAAGGCAAAAAGCTTCAAGATAAAGAATACGATTGATAAAAATGACTTCTTTAAAAATATGAAAGATTAATTGAGAAAGATAAACAGGTCTATGAATCAGGAAAATTTAACTATTTTAAATTGGTATTCATCTCATCAAATTTCCTTTAAATAAATGATGCAAAAATGACAAAAAACAAAATTGACAGAAATACAAGGAAAAAACAAATATCTCTGTAATTAAATTAGAAATATTTTTAACAAATCTATTGATAGAATAGACTTTTTAAAGTATATATTTAATTTAAATAATAGATAAATTAACAATGATTGTGGATTATGTATTCTTTTCAACCATAAAATAAGCTGTTATAAAAATTGGCCATTAACAAGAGGTAAAACAAGTAATGAATGTAAAAGGTTGAAATCATTCAATGCATGCTCTCTGACCATAATGAAATTTTGCTAAATTCAGTAATACAAAGATAACTAGAAAATCTCCATATTTCTGGACTAAGGAAATATACATCTAATTATTCCTGGTCAAAGAATAGTCATAGTGGAAATTTTTAAAAGGTTTTTTGAATGAAATTTAAAGAGAACATTATATATCAAAATGAACCTGCACTATGTCAACATGGATGAGTCTTTCGGACCTAATGTCAAGCAAAAGACTTGATATGTAAGAATATGTATAGTATATTTCTATTTTGAAGGTTCAAAAATAAGCCAAACTAAACTCTATTGCTCATATAGGAGGTAAAAATAAAAACTGCAGGGACATAATTACCATTAAAATCAAAATGCTGGTTGCATTTAAGTGGGAGAAAGATGTTATCTGGAAGAAACACAGAGAAGAATTTCCAAGATACTTTCAATATCCTATTTCTTGATGTAAGTGGTGGTAACATGAGTGATACTGGTATAATTATTGTGTGGTACATTTAAGTCTCAGGTACTTTTGAGATGTGTATGACTTAAAATGATTTTTAATAAAGTAAATAATATTCATATACTTGTGAGAATATTCAAATAATTTTGAAAATGAAATACAGCTTCCTATAAAAATAACATAAAATTGAATCAAAAGCATATAAATACTTGTACAGATGCTAGACTACTAAGTAACTTCTGTTAATAACTAAGAAAATATTCACTCATACTGTTTACAGGCAAATTTGACTAAACATTCAAGGAAATATGATTTCCAAATGTAACACTCTTTGAAACAATATGTATCTCTTTAAATTAGACTAGAATAACCACAATAGCAAAGCAAAATATAAACAATACAAGAAAATCAAACTCATGATCAATCTCACATATAAACAACCATCTAAAAAAATGGTTGAAAACTTTTAACAAGGAGTATAAATTTAGGCTAACATACAAAAGTAAGGAAAGCCATGTTTAAAGTCAGTTAAAGGTACAAACAGTATTCAGTAAAATTTAATATTTATTTCCAATAAAAACTTTGCAAATTTATACAAGAAGAAAACTGCCTTATAATGATTAAGGATATCTACCAAAAATGACAATGAATATTACACGCAGTCAATAGTAAAGGTTAAAAGTACATTTTTAAAAATCAGTCACAACACAGAGATTCAGTTTTTATCTCAATTATTGTACAGAAGTTCTAATCAATGTAGTAAGATTATAAAAATAAGTTACAATAAATAAAACTCAATGAAGTAAGAAAAATATAATTTGTAGATACTGTGAAGAAAATCAAATAATAACTTCTATGGAGAAAGCAATAGAATTAATAGAATTTAGCAATGTTATTGAGAATAAAATCAATAATTACAATAGTTACTATAATCCAAATTGTAATTTACTCCAAAATCTAACTGTACTTTGAAATGTAATTAAAAAAAGATAGCATTTATAACAAAGGTTAGTTCCGATCCTTTATAAGTTGTACCACACAATATAAAAGATAAACAAAAGGTACTCAGCTCATTTATTAAGGCTAAGATACTCTTGATGTTGAGCTCACATCAGAACAATTCAAATACAAAAAAGGACCATTTCACACACATTTATAGATATAATCTAAATAAATATTACTTATATGATACTACAGAATATTAAAAATAATTAATAGTGTTACTGCTGAAAATAACGCATGGTTAAATATCTGGAAAAATATTTATCATTATAACTCTCCACACTAATAGCCTACTAGAAAAAAATATTAATTTATTAAGCAATGTAGAAAGGAATTTTCATAGTTTGACTATGCAAAAGAAAATACTAAAAATTAAGAAAAAAGGAAACTTTATTAAATATTTATATAATGAAAACACTAGGTAAATGTTATACTTAGAAAACAGTCTCATTTTGCTTAAGTTCAGAAAAAGTCAAGGATACTCACTATAAAATCTATTGTTTATCTATTGAGGATATATAATAGATAGCCAATGCAACCAGATGGAAAACAAAAAGTAAATAAGAGCTGGGGTTACGTAACAGCTATCCCATCATGGTCATCACCTCTTGTACAATAGATCTTGAAACAAAGTGCACAATGTAACAAATGTGCAGTTGGATTAAGGAATAAGATCTATTGGGGAAAGGAAAAATTTTAATAAATGTTTTAGTCAAACAGGAGAAGACAGAGATCTGACATCTTTACTTGCTGAATTTGTACTCTGAGTCTATCTGCCTCTGTTTCCTTTTCCACTGGGCAAAGAAGAAGAAGAACCCTATCCTTGGAAGGATAATTGGACCATTTACACAGCAGGCAGTCTGGAATTAGATAGAGTTATTATTAGGTGTTGTCTGGGAAAATGTGTTGCCTGCAACTGAACAAGAAAGTGCCTCACAGCACTGGAAGTGACATCAGTGAAAGTTACAACAAGGGAAGAAAAGGTCTTATACAGAGTGCAACCCCTCCAGGTGGAAGAATTGGGTGAGGGAGAGGTCAAAGAGGCCTTCCATTATGCCTGACAGCACAGTGGCCATCTTGTAATAATGAGGATGAAAGTAATACTGCCAGAATGAGTGAGCATGAAGTTAGAAGTCTGGTCCTCAATGAAACCACTGAGCCACTATACCATCTTGAAACTGCCTTCCCTCAAACTCCTTACTGTAAATTCATCCTTTAGTTATCTTAGCCCCTGTAGCATAATTTCCTTAGCATATAGTAGAATGTAAATTACTTTATACAATGGTCTACATATAAAATCAAAGACATTTAAGGAACCAAATATCAGAATTAGGAAGAGAATCTGCTAAGAGGTCTGAATACAGGATCAACATAGAAAACTAAATAGCATTCTTATATTCAAGTAAAACTCATTTAATATAAAAATTATCTACCGTCATTTACATACAAATTATTCATTATATTGGAACAAAGTTTTTAAAAGATGTATGCAACTTCTGCAAAAATAGTACCAAAATTTTTGAAGAAAAAACTTAAATGTAGAGATATGCAATTCTCATGGTTTGAAAGACTTGCTATCACGTAACATTTAATTTTCTCCAAATCAAACTCTGAAATCAATGTAATTTCAATTAAAATACCAATAAGACTTTACATGGACATATAATGAATGATTCAGGTAAAGTTCATAATATTAAACATTTATATGGAAAAAAAAGGTCCAATATAAACAAGACTATTTTGAAGAAAATCAAGGTTTATGTTTAAGCTATTTTGTGTTCTCATAAGGACAGAGAAAAAGATCATTAGAACAGAACAGAGAGATAAGAGATAAACTCATGCCAAACACAAATATTAATTTTATGTGCCTTAATGATTTATTGGGAAAAACAAAATTTTACAGTTTGGAAGAAAATGTAGGAAAATAGCTTCAAGTCTGTAAATCAAAATAGTAAGGAATTCTTAGACAATTCATAAAATGTATATTTACTCTAAATTAAAATATTGATATATTAAACTACATTAAATTTGAAATTTATACAAAAAGTAGAAATACAAAGCTGCAGAAATTATTTGCAATGCATAAAGCTAACAAAGGGTTGGTATCCAGATTACATATAAAATATTCACTAATCAATAAGAAAAAGACAGAAAGTAAATTTAAAAGAGAAAATTTGTCAAGGGATATTAAGGGACAATCCACTAAGTAGGAAAGGTCATTGGCCAATTGAAAAACCATGTTTATTTATGTGTTTTCATATGAAGACAGGTTTTTCTTAAAATTGAATCACTAACTGTCTTAGTTTAATTGGGAGGCTATAAAAGAATATCATAAATTGGGCGGCTTATAAACAACAGAAATTTATTATTTCTCACAGTTTTAGAGACTGGAAAGTCCAATATCAAGTGTCAGCAGATTCAGTAACTGGTGAGGGCCCACTTTCTGGTTCATAGATTTAGGTCTTCTTGCTGTAGCCTCACATAATAAAAGGAAAGAGGAAGCTCTCTGGGGTCCCTTTTGTAATAACAACTCTACTCCCATTTATGAGTTCTTTGACCAAATAACCTAATCAGCTACCAAAGGCCCCACCACCTAATATCATCACATTGGGGTTAGGATTTCAGCATATGGATTTGGGGGGAGAGCAGAACATAAAAAACAGTTCACAGCAGTAACTCCATAAAAAAGGATGAGTTCATGTTCTTCACGGGGACATGGATAAAGCTGGAAACCATCATTCTCAGCAAACTGACACAAGAACAGAAAACCAAGCACTACATCTCACTCATAAGTGGATGTTGAACAATGAGAACACATGGACACAGGGAGGGGAACATCACACACCAGGGCCTGTCCGGGGGTGGGGGCCTAGGAGAGGGATAGCATGGGGTGGGGTTAGGGGAGGGATAACATTAGGATAAATACCTAATATAGATGACAGGGTGATGGATGCAGCAAACCACCATGGCATGTGTATACCTATATAACAAACCTGCACGTTCTGCACATGTATCCCAGAACTTAAAGTATAATAATAAAACAAAGATGTGACTGGCAGTGGTGGGAAAGATAATTTGCAGCAGAGAAAGACAAGAAGAATGATTATTTCATGAAAGATCTCTTCATCTATGTGCAAACTGGAAAGTGTCTTGTGGGACATGAAAATCAGGGATGGACAGAAGAGACACAGAATACTGGAGTTTATGGTATAGAAACAAACTCCACAGAGGGCCAGTGCATTTTCATTACTATTTCCCTACTTTGCCTTTTTGCCCATTCTATTATTAGACTATTCTGAGCCTACTGTTTTTGAGCATGGATTTATCAGAGTGAAAATTCTATTCAAATCTTTCTGGATTTTGTCAAAAGCCTATACTCATAGTGGAATAAAGAGGACACTGAGATTTAGGCAAAATTTTTGAGGTTTTGAGGAGTGAAATCCAAGCTACCACCACATTCACATTTAGGATAGATTGTCCTAGGCTGAGGGAGGAGGAAAAAGATGGACAATAAATTACAAAAGTAGACAAGTGAAGCCAAGCTAAAAGCCTTCATATATAAAAACAAAAGTGTTTGAGGCAGGAAGTTGCTGTGAGTTTCATGGAAGGTTGGTGTGTGTATACATATACACACACACACACACACACACACACACACGTAGATGTATATTACATATATATATCGTAGACCACAAAGTACATTCATACAAGTAAGCACCATACATCAATTTCATCTACCCAAAAAGTAGTTATAGAGAACACCTAAATTTAATATGCAAGAAGAGGAATCAACATAGAAGCTCAGAAGTAGGAAGAAAACAAAGAGGATATTCTTATGCACTTATTTATTTATACTTGTTTGTTGTGTACCTTGTGCAGAGGCCTTATGTAAATCATGGAATATAAAGCAGTGAAAAGAAATATAGGGTTAATGTTGACGGCATCAGTTTGAACTCATTATTAGCTCGATATAGATATAGGTGAATATATACGTATATTATCACACATATATTTTCTTGCCCTGCTGGCTGAGAGGGCCAAGAGACAATGAACACAACAAAGTAAAACAAAACAAAGGGCTTTTGTAGAAATGACTGATTCTAATATTGAGGCAGTAAATATGTAAGATGAGCCTGGAGTATCTTATGATACCAGAAAGCAGGGAAAGCAGGAAATTGCTAAAACATGCACGTGTACACACACACACACACACACACACACACACACACACACACACACACTCTCTCTCTCTCTCTCTCTCTCTCTTTCTCTCTCTCTCTCTAATGGGAATATGTCAAAAGGACACAGAAGCCAAGTGAAAGAGTTTCCAATGGCCAGCTGAAAAATTTAGGAAGCAAAACAAATGAATTAGTATTGCATTATAACACAAGGTATAAAAATATATATCTGTGAATTCACATTGACATAAATGATTACATAAATAAATAAATGGGGGAAAAGAAGTAAATATCCCTTGAGGAAGATTCCAAATAATTTATGTGTGAGCATTTCTCTATTATGGAAAATCATATTGTTAATGTATTTTAAGTATGGGTGGCAAAGATTATATATAAAGTTCCATATATAAAGGCTGTAATATATAGTGGGTTCATCAGATCAAAGGTTAAGAATTTGATTTATCTGATTTGTCTTCAGTGGTATTGCCCTTCATAAAAGGTCTAGTAGGTCTCAACCCAAAGAAAGACAGTAAGTATCCTCTTCAAAGTCACAGTTTATGACAGGGCACATTTTAAAAACAGTCAATAGTCTACCAAGCTGAATTGTCATCATTGTGTGTGGCCTGCTGACCTAGAGTGCCAGAGGAGCACAGAGTCTATGCATTACCCAGAGGCTAGTGCATGTCTTCATCCCCACAACTTCCAGTGATATCATGTGTATTATGAAGGTAGGTTGGCAGATAGATGAGAGAGAAAAAGAGATGTATGTTGAAGTGGGGAGCGGGAGTGGTGGTGGAGGGAGATTAATCAATTTATTGCATATTATTCTTATACATATGTTTGCTTTTAATATTTTTCATTTACTTAAAATGTCCAAGAATGCCACAAAATAAGTACATCTTTTGCATATTCTCATACTGAACAACATTTTTGTCTTTTTTAGTTCACTTTGAGTGTACACTTTCTTACAAGCACTGTTTTAAATCCTGGAATTAAAGAGTAAACAAAACTAGAAAATATCCTGGTTTTCATGGTTTACCCTCTTATTAAGAAAACAGACAATAAATCAATAGATTAAAATGTACAAATATATAGATTATATCAGATGAGGATAAGTGCCATGAGAAAGTAAAAGCAAGGTGTATTAGTCTGTTTTCATGCATCTGATAAAGACATACCAGAAACTTCGAAATTTACAAAAGAAAGAGGTTTATGGACTTACAGTTCCACGTGGCTGAGGTGTTCTCACAATCATGGCAGAAGGTGAAAGGCACATCTCACATGGCAGCAGACAAGAGAAGAGAGCTTGTGCAGGAAAACTCCCCTTTTTAAAACCATCAGATCTTTTGAGACTTACTCACTATCATGAGACCAGCACAGGAAAGACTTGCCCCCATGATTCAGTTACCTCCCACTGGGTCCCTCCCACAATACATGGGAATTCAAGATGATATGTGGGTGGGGACACAGCTAAACCATATCACAGGGAAAAGGAATAATGGAGAAGGAGTTGCAATTCTGAAAGGTCAAAGAAAGCCCTGCTGAGAAGACTACGAAAACTACATATGAATAAAGAATTACAAGAGTTGCAGGAGCCGACAGGTGTATAAGTGTGAAAAAAATACTCCGGACATGTATAAATATCTTAAAGAGGGGACACCTAGGCCAATGCAGCTTGAATAGAATCAACAAGATCAATTGGATGAACAAGGAGATCAATAGGAAATCAATTCAGAGGAGAGGCCACAATCTATAGGACCTTATAGTCCATTAAAGGATTTTAAGCAAGAAATGATCTGTCTCAAATTTTACACTCCAGAGCTGGGTCAGAAATAGACTGGTAATTAGTGGAAGAGATTGAAGATGATGAATTCTCAGCTGGAGCAGAGGCAATCATGATGAAGGTATGTGGAAGGTCTCCAGAGACTGGGTGAATAGAGTCCACAGGACCTGCTGACTAGATGAAGAGTTTCAAGGGAAGGGAAAACATACAGGTAAAGTCCGTTTGGGCTTCAGTAGATAATCATTCAGTAAGATAAAGCACATGATGGGGACAAGATTTAGATGAAAGAAGAGTTCACATTTGAACTTTGAGTATGAGATAACCATGGGGAGACATCTGGGTGGCAGCTAGATACATGGGTCAGTTACCTGTAAGAGAGAAAAAGGCTAAAAATAAAAACATGTCTATCATCAAACAAGAGCACCTGAAACTGTGGCAGATGATAAAGATGGGCTCACTCAACTTTACTTCATTATCCTTATAGTAGTCCCTTTAGCTGGAGACTAAAAACCTAAAGGCACATTTAACAGATCCTTTTATAGCTTAATTCCACACATGACATAGATTTCACTGATCAGATGCAATCCTCATGAGGTCTGGCAGCAGAATTCTTCCTTATAATGGAGTGGCACACTTCTACTCCCCCTGGTGTTTCTGCTGGCAAGCCCAATGGAGAGTGTAGTGGGTTTTTTGTGTTGGTTGCAGCAGAAGTCCCAGATTCTAGTCTTTAGTTTAATGTGTATAAAGAGACAGGGCATGGGACATTCATTCTACTGGGAAAGATTATGCAGAGGTCACCTGGCCCTGGAGTCACTAGCTGTGGTATTGGCTTCCTGTTTCCCTTCCTTGCTGATCATGGCAGAGGTAGTAGATTCCCCAGTGAATAAGTTCTGTCATGTTGTTCTGAGAATCATTGCAATAAGCTAAACCTAGAACTTGATCCTCTAGGCCAGCACTACCCAATAGAACATTCTGTCATGAGGAAATTGTTTTGTGAATCTGTGTTTTCTAATATGGCAGCCACTAAACACACATGACTATTAATCACTTGAAATGTAACTATTGTAACTGAGGAATTTAATTTTAATTTAATTGATGTTTTATAAGTTTTAAAAATAGAAAATAGAGACAGGGTCTCACTATCTTACCCAGACTGGTCTTGAATTCCTGAGCAATCTTCCTGCTTCAGCCTCCCAAAGTGCTGGGATTACAGGCATGAGCCAGTGCACCTGGCCTAAATTTTAATTTTATTTAAGTTTAATTAATTTAAATGTAAATGACCACATGTAGTCAGTGACTACCATATTGGACAGCACAGCTGTAGACTGTCCAATGACTTATGGCATCTCATTTCCTGAATTAAACTTCTTTCCACTTAAAGAGGTTTCTGTTATTTGCAACTGAACACTGATTAATAGAGTACTGCTTACATTTCCCCTAGGTAAATACATAGAGCGAAGAGAGAGAAGTCCTAAAATAATGCCAAGGGTAAACCTGCTATTGACAGAATTGTCAGAGGAAGAAATAAATAAAAATAGGAGACAGAGCAACAATACACAGGAGATGCCAGAGGAATTAGGGTCACAGAAACTAAGGAAGAAGAGTGTCAGAAACATGGCTGCACTGTGGCCATCCAGGCATAGGCCAAGGTAAACATCCTGTGTGACTCAGCAAGTTTAGAGTGCAAGCGTGTAACTCCACTTGTTATCACAGCCATGTAGCCATAACACGGGAAGGCCATTCCTTGGCCCTATGCCACTATTGTCAATTAAAGAATAATTGTCCTGCTGACACTGTATGGGCACATTTGTGTCCAGAGAGAGAAAGAGTTAAGCTGCTGACCCTGAAGGGAGAGTCGGCCATGCCATTGTGTGTGGGAGCAGCTGAGCAAGCAGCCAAGACAGAGCCGACAGTGTCCGAGAGCTGCTGCTGAGAGAGCTGCTGAATGAAGGCATGCCTCATTTGCCTGCTGTCTCTCATGTGTTCTTCCATCTCCCAGACCCCATGCACCCACCCACCTCAGACATCAGCTGGGGCTGGAACCTAACCCTGAGCATGACAGAGAGTCTGCCAATAAGAAAGGAAACTGTACTACAAGGGAAACAATATGGTGTCCAAAGTACAGCAAGCTAAGCAGATGGCCATGGAGAACTCAAATTATATCACTTGGGTGAGTGTGACTTTATCCCTGTTTTGAATGATCCCCTCAATATCTTTGGGGCTTTGAAACCTTGCTATGTGTATACTAGTGTGATGTTTGGGTATGTCAATATGGAAGAGCCAGGATAATAATTTGTAGTTTACATTTTGCTGCTTATTCTTCATGTCCCTCAGCAAATATCTACTACTTTCTGTACTTCAGTTTCCTATGGAAAAAAATGGAGGATAATACCTCTTATGAAGAATAAATGAAATGTTGATATGAAAGGACTTTGCCAGCAGAATAGAGCTGCATGTAATAAAAACCATAAATGTCCATCCAAAAGCCAGTCTGAAAGCATTCTCAGATCTCATGTGGTACACAGAAATATCTGTAGGAAAGAAGGGGTGAGTAAATAGAGGTCTGGTTACATAAAAACAACAGTATTTGGAAAAAATCAATTGACAAGTTAAATTTTGACAGAATTTACATAAATGTCAGTGTAAGAGACATCTGAAGAATGTAATCTCATCCAGAAGCTCAGAAAGTTATACAAAGAAATATGAATTTATGGCAAAGGGCAAGTGGCTTCTGTTTATTCTAAAGTTAATATTTGTCTCAATGTTATTGATTTTGTCTTCCCTAAGGCAAGCTTTCTTGAGATAGGCATTCAGAAAAAGGCATATGGAATTCAAAATGAGTCTGCAAATGTCACAAAATACCCAAGAAAGCAGAACAATTTAAGACTGAGGGCAAAATACAAATTTTTTAATATTTAGATAACATACTGAAAAAAGTGACTAAACAATGAAAGGAAAAAATCATGATATTAGAAAATAACAGGGTACAATATATATACTACAATTTTCTTTAATGTTAGCAATAATTGCTCTCAACCTCAATTCTGATTTAGACTTTCTACTACTTAGAGAAAAGAAAATTGAGAATCAGAGTAAATTTGAGTGATTTTTGTAATTCCTTTAAGAAATTTAACACAAGCTATTGTGGGTAAAATCTTTCTATTCTCTCTTCTGAAATCGATCAAAATCAGTACAAAGACTAAAAACAGAGAAAAACAGTCAAAACCATGAATTTTGATAATTATTTGACATAAACAGTAAAACCTCTTATTTTTACATAGTAGTTGACAGCAATTTTCTTAAACATGGTTTCTCTGGTTGGAATTCCGTATTGATTTGTCTTTCCTGAATAACATATGTTCATAATATATTGTCTATAATTCCAATTATATAATTGAATAGATTATTACTATATTTATGTAACTGAATAAATTTCTCATTGCTGTTTTAGTTTGCATTCCCCTGATAACATATGATATAGGATATCTTTTTATATGCATTGCTCTCTTTTAAGGTCTTTGGCCCATTTAATTGAGTGGTTTGTGTTCTTACCTTGAGTTTTAAAAGTTACTTGTATATTTTGGATAATAGTCTTCTATCGGATATGTCTTCCCAAATATTTTCCCCCAGTCTGTGGCTTGTCCTTCATTCTCTTGACTGTCTTTCACAGAGCAGATATTTTTCATTTTTAGTAAAGTCCTGCTTATTATACTATCTGAGAACAGGGGATATCTCTCCATTTATTTAGTTCTTTGATTTCTTTCATCAGATTTGTGGTTTTCCTCATATAGATCTTGTACATATTTTGTTAGATTTATACCTAAGTATTTCATTTTGGGGGTGCTAATGTAAATGGCTTTGTGTTTTCAATTTTGAATTCTACCTGTTAATTGCTATTATAGAGAAAAGTGATTGACTTTTGTGTATCAACCTTGTATTCTGCAACCCTGTTATCATTTTTTAGTTCCAGAAGTTTGTCAGTTCTTTCTGATTTTCTACATAGGTAATCATGTCATCTGCAAACAAAGACAGTTTTATTTCTTCTCTCCCAATATGTATATCTTTTATTTTCCTTTTTTTTGTCTTAGATTCTTATTTTATATATTTTATAAAACATATATATATATGTTTTATATAATTCTGTATAAAACTCTTAAATCTTATTTTGGGGAAAGTTTGGAATTTTAGATTCATTTTTTTAAATAAAAACTAAAACTATTCAGATTTTATATTTCTTCTTATGTAAATTTTGGTAACTCAGGTGACCTTATCCATATTTGGGGAATTTTACATGTTGTTTACATTTATTGGCAAAATTTTTTTAATAAAAATGTTTTAAATAACAAAACCTATAGAATTCAAATTTGTAAAAGCAGTTATTAAAAATTTTTTTTAGGTTTTGTGATTACCTCACTTTTCCTTTCTGATGGTTATAATTTGTGCTTTCTGTCCTTTCTTATTAGTCTTATGAGGAGCTAACTAGTGTTATTTATCTTTTGGTTTTTAAAAAATTCTCTGTGACTACAACTCTGCCTGCTTTTAGGGGCGTGTTTAGGAATACATTGTTATTTTATCATTTGAATGATAACAGCCCTGGTATCCTAAATTTTCAACTGCTATAGAGACATCACCATATTTAGAGTCCTGATGAAACAAGAAGAAATTCCTTACTGAAACTTCAATTTGCTGTTAACTCACACTTTTTTTTTTTTTTTTACAACAGAACACATTACCTTAATAATATTTTTTCATTAAAAATACATATTATGACCCAAATTTCTTTTATTATTTTCTGCAGTCTTTGGCTCAGATTTCCTCTTTTCATGAGAATTACTTGAAGCCATTTGGAGACAGATAAAAATTGGTATATATATTAGGATATGCTAAGTTATGTCATGGTAACAAACCTCAAAGTCCTAATGACTTAAAATAACACGAATTGATTTTTCAGTGATTTATTGTACATCCTTTGCAGGCCAGAAGTGGGCTCTCTTCATTTTAGTTAATCACAGACCCAAGCCAGTGGCACAGCAATCATTTTGAATGCTGTTGTTTGTTTACTATATTGGCTGGAAGAAGAACCCTTGGGAGGGCTGCCCATTTACCAATAAATGATCTGGTTCCAAAATGGCATGCATCACTCTGATCATAATTAATTGTTCAGAACTATATCACATATGACCTCATCTAACTAAAGATTAGCAGAAAGTAAAATACTCCCACCATATGCTCAAAAGAGAGGAAAACCAAATTATTTGGTGAACAGCAATTATGAATATCAAAGTTTACACTTTGATTTCCACCCAGAAAAGAAGTAGAGGATATAAGAAAAATAGTGTTCTTACCAATTAACATTAACTGTTATCTATGCTTATGAATACTATTGTAAAAATTATTTATACATATGTAATTTTTTAAATGTAGAAGATAAAAACAATTATGTTATCAATAATTATTTCTGGCATAGGAACATCAGTGATATATATATATACACACATATATATGTTATCTTTACTTATGTTCCTTTCAAATAAATTTTTAAGAAAGCCATATTAGTGTTTTTATTAAAAATAAAGTTCAAACATAAAAACAAAGAATAATAAAATTTACCCTGAAGCCAAATGTTCAGTTTTTCTGTGCACTTCTCTATTTTTCTCCTTTCATCATCCTGGCTTTAATCAATTTTAACCATGGAGGGCATGTAGAATGAAATAAACCCTCAGGCATCAATTCAAAAGAAATCAGTGGTCAAGGTACATCAAAAAACTCACTTTCAATGAATTTTTTCCACCATTACACATAAGAAATAGTGAAGAAAAACATTTTTCTATGTTTCAAGTATGCAAAAGACATTTATAATTAAAATTTCATTGAGATGAACTCAGGAGAAACATCAGGCATTATAAACGTAACTAATTCACAGTAAAATTAAGAATAACAGTCAAAAACAGAGATAATGTTTTGCATTTGAATAGAAATTGAATGTTATCTACTAAGTGCTTCTTAATGAGTAGCTAACACTGTTATAGACATATTAATAATTGGATTTATAGATCTTTCTTTTAATTAGTGCTTAAACTATAAATAGTGGTGGAAGAAATACAAATTTCAAATAGATCCTCCTTGTATTTTGTTAATTTCAAAATAAATTGGTGTACCACTGAATTGGACTAATCAGGCTTCCTGGAAAGCCAACCTCTGGAGTGCAGTTTTGGGACAGTCACTAAACAAAATGTGTATCAAGAGAAGACTTTGGAGATCATGACAATTGTAGTATGCGAGCTGCCTGAGAAGTGTCTTATTCTGAAATATATGCTTCCTGAGAAGTATTGTATTCTGAATGATGCAATAATATGTCTTTTTAATTTTTTAAGAGAAATATAAATTTTCCCCTACATGCTCATCTAGTTTTATCTCACATTTGCCTAACATTAAATATTCTCCAGATCATGAAGTCAGGAGTTTGAGACCAGGCTGGCCAACATGGTGAAACCTCATCTCTACTAAAACTACAAAAATTAGCTGGGCATGGTGATGTGTGCCTGTGATCTCAGCTACTGGGGAGGCTGAGGCAGGAGAATTGCTTGAACCTGGGAGGCAGAGGTTTCAGTGAGCCAAGATCGTGCCACCGCACCCCAGCCTGGGCGACAAAGCGAGATTTTGTTTCAAAACAACAACAACAACAAAATATTCTCCCTATTTATGAAGATCTCCAAATATCCATCTACCCTTTCAGAAAAACTAAATGGAGCTAAAGCCAGTTAAATCAGTCAGTAAGACAGGATTTAGTCTCTTTAAGCTCTTTTCATTATTAGCATATGTGTGTATGGGAGACAGAGAAAGGGGAAGGAGAGAGGCAGAAAATTAAAGATGGAGAAATGGAGAGAAGTGGGAGAATGAGAGAGAATTTTAATTAGAAGACTAAATTTTACTGCTATTTGGAGTTGTATGAGCCTCCCTATCTCTAATATCCATAACAATATCAAACAAATTTACATTCAAGTCCTCTAGCTCTACTACTTACAAGCTTGGAAAGGTTACTCAAGAGGGAAAATAGCTAATCTTCATTGTTTGAAAATATTAAGATAAAATATACAGCATTGTTATTTTGGTACCTAATATAAATTAAGTACTTAATAAATTTTATCTATACGCTACCAATAAAAATTGTCATTATTATTGTTGTTATTATTGAGACAGGGTCTTGCTCTGTTGCCCAAGTTGGTGTGCAATGGCACAACCATGGCTCACTGGAGCCGCAATCTCCCAGCTCAAGCAATTTCCCACCTCAGCCTCCCAAGTAACTGGGACTATAGGCATGTACCAGCATGCTCATCTTTAAAAAAAAATGTAGAAATGGGATCTTATTATATTGCCCAGGCTGTTCTCTAACTGATTTTATTTTTAATAGGCTATAAACATTCTTGGTGGCTTCTGTTGCGAGAAAAAAAGATGTACATCTTTTGAGTCTGTTCATATTTATTATCTTGATTAAACAGCAACATTTAGAAGCCTCAATTTCCTTTTTCAGAAAAAAAAATGCTTCTCAATTTTTGGTATTAGCTTTTAGATATAATTCAACAAAATATAGAATAGGAACTTAATTTTGCCAAGAATATACAATAAGGATTTATTCACAAACCATGAAAGAGAATGACTGAATAGACGTTTCTGTGAGAACCTAGAAAAACTTTCCCATAGACCTCTGCTACAAGTCATCCAATGTGTAGAGTCTATTCTGTTTGTAGAAGATACAGTATCCCTCTTCCTCCAGGGACCTCAAGGATTCTCTGGTGGGACCCTGAGATAAAAGGCTAGATTTATTTATCTGAATAGATTCCAGTTCTACAAGATGTGCTTTATTTTTTATTTATAGGTAGAATGGTTAAGTTTTTATCAGCTTTTTCCAATAAATCTCTGGCAAATCAGTCTGCCAACAAACACTTCCTTAGTTTCCTATGTTTATCTTAAATGGTATTTACTAAGTGACTGCACAAATGGCTTATAAAGACATTTTTAAGGGGCACTCAAGCAAATGTATGAATTTGGTTATTACGTTGACATAAATCTGTTAGATTTACCATCATAAATCTGTTACCATTGTCTCTTTTATTGTACTTGCCCACCAGAAATGTGCTTTTGTTTTTCTTCATCTTAGTCTAGATTCTAAAAATTAAATTGATTTTGTTTCATATCACTGCACCACTTGAATGCTTCCAAGATCAGAATTTCTCTGGCAATTTTTCTGTTGTTAAATTGGAGCATATCTTGCCACTGTGTTCTGACATTGAGTCTAACATGATGGCAATTTTCTGTAATAATTGCTATCACTAAGCTATAATTAGAGGAATCAGAAATTGAAATGATAGAAATTTTATGCTGCTTAGATTATATCATGCACAGCTTTGCTCAGTTATCATTCCTATCTTTTTTAAATAAATAGAACTAGGGGATCATTCAATCCTTGAAAAAATAATCACTGAGCACTTGTCCAGTACTAGGCTCTGTGACTACAAAGATGAGGAAAGCCACAGTCCCTGGCCTGGATTACTCATGGCATCATGAAACGGATTGAACAAGGAAAGAAAGGTGATCATAGACTGTTTTTGATTAATACTATATTGTAAGCAATTAAATAATCCAGTTTATTCTTTAATCGAAGCAACAAAAAAACTTAGAGGGTGCAGGGGGTCACAAAATATAAATAAAAATTGTTGATAATTCTATATGCTAAGAATGATGTTGTGTTTTAAATGTAATATTTTAAGTTATACCTATAGCAACAGTATAAAACAGAGATCATTCTTATTTAATGAATGAAGAAACTAGGACTTCAGTGGTTTGTCCACAAGTAGCTTACCCAAAATCACAAAGCTAAATTGGGAATCAAACTGAAGGTTTGGGGTAGTAATAGAAGAAAATGTACTAGGTTCCAACCTCTGCAATTGTTTATGGGTACAGAAGAGGAATAAAAATAAGCCACCAAAATAAGCACAATAGTCACTCCATCCGCTGTATCAAATAGTTTGCTGAATTGTAACTTTCTGATCTATCTCTCTTTTAAACCAGATCATGAGTTTTTTGAAAGCAACAACATTGTCATGCTCATTTTTCTATTCCTTTGCCATAAATTCTGCTCAAAAAATGGCTATAAAATAAATATTTAATGGCTATTGACTCAACCACTAAGCATGTATCCTATTTAGGAGCTACATTTCACAACAGTCACTTCAAAGAGGCAATGCCAGTTTCAGAAGGCCAGTTCTCAGCTCACAATTCTATTCTACAGTAAAACATAGTGCAAAATTGAAATATAGCATATCAGTTTCAAGTTTCACAGCAAAATAAATTGAAATTTCCTGCTGATATATGACAAGAATCAAGTTAGTTTATTTAATTTTATATATTTATTGCATGTAACACTCAGTATGTTAAAAATTTACTCAAAAGTTAAATATTTTTAAATGCTTGATGTTAAGGCTTTAAATTTTCATTAGGCAAATGAAGACTACATATTTTTACCATTCTCAATTCTCCTTAACACCATTTGCATTATAAAAATAATCAGATTCAAATTTTTAAAAGGTTCTTAGTGCCAGAGTTTTCATCTCTCAAAATCATAGATTTCAAGTAAATGTCTCTACAGTTATTTGTAGCTTGGGATTTTCTTATTATTCCCACTGTAATTTTGAATTCATCAATAAACATATCAATTTACATATCAATTAACATTTTATTATACTATATGAAAGAAGCAAGGAAAAAAAAGACCTATTTCTGTCTTAAACTACTTCACAGTGGAAGTAATGAAAGTGAACTCTCTGAGTCCATTTTCTATTGCTATAACAGAATCCTTGACATTGGGTAACTTATTATAAACAATGGAAATTTATTTCTTCTAGTTCCAGAGACAGAAGTCTGAGGTCAAAGGGCCTGCATCTGGTAAGGGACTTCCTGCTGTGTTATCCCATGGCAGAAGACAGAAGGACAGAGTATACAAGAGAGCAAGATTGAAAGAAAGCTAAACTCATCCCTTTTATCAGAAACCTACTTTCAGTAACTAACCCATTCCCACAATAATGCTATTAAGCCATTCACAAGGGGAGAGCCCTCACTACCTAATTACCACTTAAAGGTCCCACTTTTCAACATAGTTGCATTGAGGATTAAGTTTCCAACATATGAACTTTGAAGAACACATTTAAACCATAACACCAACAAACTGAAAACATGAACGAGTTGCAACATAGTGAATATGGTAAAGGAAACCCAAGGAGACATAAAAGATTAGGTTTTGTGCCATTCTGGGCAGGTCATATCACTTGGTAGCAGGCCTTATTCATTTCTTGCATATAACAGACAAGTATTTTCTCATCAAATTTTAAGCCTTAATAGATTTCAAAAGAAGAGAAAGCCACAGAGCTATAGATATGGCTTTCCTATACTTTCCCAATTTACACAGAGATGAAACAGCAGTGTGACCCGAAGAATGGACATGTGTGCCGGTTTAGAAGTTTGCCCCGCCAAGTCTCCTTGCAGTGTCACTCAGCTGTTACATTAACTAACAGGGGAAACATTTCTGCCAGCCTCTCTTATTCTCTCTTTCACATCAAAACCTACACTGACAATCCAAAGTGAGTTTACCAAATAGGCAAGACTTCTCTCAGTGGAGGGACGAGTTGCACTATATATCCTGATGTGGCCACATAAGTCACTAATTCATTCAATATGCTACTATGTACCAGACCTGTGCCTGGGGCACTGGTAACATTTACAGGGTATTTGGGGAATACAGACAACTAAACAGAAAATTATGGTATTACATTCAAGTTTAGAGAAATCAGGAAATGCTTTCCAAAGAAAGTAATAATATCCCACTAAACTGGGACCTGAACAAGTTGTTATAGATCTGCCGGAAAAAGAGATGCGTGGAAGAGAAAAAGAAAAAAACAAGATTACCTGGTCAGTGAAAAAGCATTCAAATCAATTACTTGACATTAAAATAGAAGAGTCATTTAGCTAATTTTTTTTTCATAGTCTGGCTTCAGTTTGGCAACAAATATGTAGAAGCACAGGGGTAAGCATTAGGGAATACAGCGGTCTACAGTGAAGAGTACTACACTCCAACAAGAGTATACCTTACGGTAAAAAGATATATCCATAAACAAATGCTCACAGTGACATCAGCAGTAAGAAATGCATTGTACAGGATCCAGGGTGGTCCAGAACATGGAGTCTTTTTTGGAGACACAGGTTAGTTCACCTGCAGAGTCTCAGCCCAAACTCTTCCTGACTTGTTTAAGTGTCTTAATTGCGATGTGGAGAATGGAAAAAGAAACAAAAGTATACCCAACACTTTATTATATTCTGGAATAGTCGTAAAAAGTCTAAAGTGATACCTATTTTAGAACTTGAACTCTCTTTTGTACTTTTGAATTACTCCCCAACTGACAGAGAAGTAGGGTGGCAATATAATTTATTATTTGAACCAAGATGCTATCATGAGTTTAAAGAGTTGATATTAATAATTAGGCTGATGAAAGAGAAAGGCAGTGGGACAAACCAAGGTATATGATCCTCTAGATATGAAGTTATTTGCAATGAATATGTAGTGGCAAAAACTTTAGACTTCAGAGAAGCCATTTTAACCGGAACTAAACATTACCTAAAATCATATATTTTAAAGCATTGCTAAACTACATCCACAGATTACTATACCAAGCCAAGATGATATCTAAATTCCACACCAAAGTCATCAATGTCAAAAGTATAACAAAGTCTGCCAATATACAAGTTTCAAGCTGGGTTTTGTTTCCCTACCTTATCAGGAAACAATCGTTGTTCTCTTAATTTTCTGAAAAGTAAAAATGAATATGTTTAAAATGCATCATATTAAAATGTGTGCAATTACATAATTGGAAAGTTAATTTTTCATTATTTGTCTATACTAACATCAATTTCTAAATTGTAGCTGACATTATTTAATATATTCGAATAGCTTATATGCATATTAACATTATAATAAAAAATCATTATATATAGTTATGAATTAATGGCATCTTTAAACATGTTGAATTTATTTTGGTGTAATATTATGAACCATGTTAGGTTTTAAATTTCATTTGCATTTTCAATCCCTGGCATGTAGCTATCTATCAAAGCTAAACCAGTCTTGGTTGTAATGAAGTTCACGTTCTAGATGTGTTTCCTGGTTAGTTCTATTGCTGTAACCTCTTACAGCCAGAGCAAATCAGCCCTGGAGCACTATTAGCAGTGGTTCTAAAACAGGCTTTTTCTTTCCAAATAAGTAGGTTTTTTCTTTTACATAATTTTTACTTATTTCAAAGAATAATTAGAGTTTTAGAAGTTGAAAAGCACTACTTTGCTTATAAACGTTAATTGCAGGCTCTGGCTCAAGCCTCCCACTTTCCAGATCTTTTAGCCAAGAGTCCCCACATGCACCAGATTTTTTTAGCTTTTATTTTAAGTTCAGGAGTAAATGTGCAGGATGTGCAGGTTTGTTACATAAACATGTGTCATGGGGGTTTGTTGTACAGATTATTTCATCACCCAGGTATTAAGCCATTATCCATTAGTTACACAGAGATGAAGCAGCAGTGTCACCCCAGGAATGGGGTTTCTAATCGTCCCTCCTCTCACCCTCCACCCTCTGATAAGTCCTGGTGCATATTGTTCCCCTCTATAGATCCATGTGTTCTCATCATTTATCTCTCACTTATAAATGAGAACATGCAGTATTTGGTTTCCTGTTCTTGAGTTAGCTTGCTAAGTATAATGGCCTCCAGCTCCATCCATGTTCCTGCAAGCTTGAATTCAATAATTGCTTGATAAAAAATAAGGGTGTTCCAGGCAAGAGTCAAACGCTGACCTTTATGATCCCCAAACTCCAGACATTCAGGTCATACTTTTCATGGTGACCTCAACCCCAAGTGACCCTCATTTAGTTTGAGGTAAGGAGATTCCCTTAAAATAAAAATTTCCTCAACCACCATTTTCCTCTTAAATAGACCAATGATAGTATACAGAAGGGAAGAAGAGGATTTGAATATCTTTTAGCAAGTCTGGTAATGTATGCAACATTTCTTTTTCTGGTTCATAAAAAATTTAGCAGTTATTGAATACAAGCTACTTATAGGGAAAGGCATAATCCTTAAGTCATGCTACTTCCTTTGGCCATGGCAATTACTGGTGAAACACTCAGTTATAAGTCATTCGCAAGCAATACTTCAAAGAGCTGCGGTAATGAGTGCCTTAGAACAAAAGAGAGATTCTGAGCAACACACAACATCTACTATCTACCTTGACTAGAAGCCTGTGCAATGCACTATTATCTGGCCTCGTGATGCATTTGAAGATGGCTCTCAGCTCCAATTCACAGTATAGGCTAAAACCATGGAAACATACATCCTTTCCCCAACACTAATATACATACAAATCTGTTCCCATGACCACATTGTCTCCTTGCTTTGACATTAGCAGAAAATCCAAATAGCTTTCACTCTCAGGTGCTCCAGGCAAGAGTCAAACACTGACTATGTGAGCCCCAAACTCCAAACATATCAGTTCATACTTTTCATGGTGACCTCAATCCCAAGTAACCTTCATTTAGCTTGAGGTCGGGAGATTCCCTTAAAAAAATAAATCTCCCCATGCATCATTTTTGTTGTAAGTAGATCAATGATAGCACAGAGTGGGGAAGAAGAGGATTTGTATATCTTTTAGCAAGTCTGGCAATATATGCAACATTTCTTCACTTCTTTTTAAACTGGATAAATGCTAAATCTTCATGACCATCACACTTAATATCTTGTTACACTCCTAGTTCTACAAAGTCAGCAATTTCTTTGGCTTGAGAGACTGTGCCATAAATATTTTCCTTAAGGAATATTTGAGTAATCTGCATCTCTATTGCAAAATATTTCATTGTTTATAGATTTAAACAACATTTGGAATTTCTGACATTTTTCATATGAAGAAAACCACAGTGAAGTGCCACATGAGTTATTTTATCTGAGTTTCTTAACCTTTGCTTTTCGGGTAGTTGTATTTGTCTATTGTCTTTGAGTTAATAGTCTCCAGTGAATAGTCTCCATGATCAAATAATTTAATATAAGAACCCAATTCAGTGATGATAATGGAAATTCAATTCCAGAGTAAGAAAAATACTCAGTTTTTGTATTCATATGATAATATGGTAACTAGGGTATACCCAGCTCAGTGTTGGGGAGTGTAACTGGTCTTTCATGATCATTTATTTTGTTTGTAAACTACATTATAGTAATTCTGCATGGCAATATTCTTCATTTTCACTATGGGAAAAGAAGTACTTTATATGCTTTAAATAATATTTTAACCATTGCAGTAAGCCAACATTCTTTTGGTGTCTATTGTCAAAACTATCTGATCCATTACATCCCATATACCTTCAGTTTCCCCCAAAGTGTGGAGTAGAGAGGCAATGATATCATAAAAGTCCCAGTCTTCCAAAATATCCTCTAGTTTATAAACTAGTATGAGTCTGAATTAAGAGACAAGAAGAGTTAAATCTCAATGTCTTTTTAAGACAAAGATGAGATAATGGTTCATTAATCTGCAAGAGTTGATATTCAAAACCCTGTCTCCACTCTTCAGTGAAAGAGATAAGAAATGATTTGTAAACTTCTAGATTGAATTTTGATATCATCTCATATCTTTGTGCTGAAAAAAATCCTTTTTCTCTCTTTAGCAGCACACATTCTCTATTTTCCGTTTTGACACATAGAGAAAGTTTGTTACTATTTTATTTTGGTTTATTAAATGGCCTATAATAGAAATTAAAATAATTAACAACTTGAAATGGGAAACTTTTCTATAGGCTTTTGAATTTTTACTGGGCTTATTTCATTATATTACTGCAATTAAATTAATCTCACTATTTTGTGTTCAGAATAATGCTGCAATTTGTTTCCCCTGTGTTACAGAATGTATAACATTGGAATTTAGAATGACACCTGACACCATACATTTTATTCTTTTTTAAACCTAAGTCAACACCTTATACTAATTTCCAGCTTGAAAAGTTCTTCATTTGCTGATACAAATAGTTTGCACTGTCTTGCTGATGTCAAGTGGCAACAGAATTATACAAGAAAAAACAAACATAGGATAAAGTAAGTCACCCAAGAATTTGCCTAACGTGCAATGCCTTTGGATTGCCATCTACTTACCATCAAGTTTTAAAACCTGAATGAGTCAAAAATAAAAATAAGAAAAAAAATAAGTCACCTCTTTTTTTGCAAGATTGTTTTCAGGAAGATGGCCGATTAGCAACAGCTCAGGAATGTAGCTCCCAGTGAAAGCACAGAGAACGAGTGGACGCCACACTTTCCGATGAATTTTTGTTGCCCACAGACCGGGAGATCCCCGGCAGAGGAGACACACGGGTCGCCAGCGCGACTCTTTTGGCCGGCGCGGTGCTTCTCAGTGCGGAGTGTACGGGACTGGGTGCCCAAAGGCTCCGCTGGTCCCATCCCCACAAGGAGAGCAGCAATTGGAAGCGCTGAGGACTGAGAGCGAGCACAGCTGAACCCGGGAAGGCCCAGCTCTGTGGGGAAGGAGCGCCCCCCGAAGGAAAACTAAGAAACAGAAAAAACTTCATCACCAACAAGCCATATGTCCACTCAGAGACCCAATCTGAAAGTCGGCAATTACAAAGACAACAGGTGGATAAATCCACAAAAATGGGAAGAAACCAGTGCAAAAAGGCTGAGAACACCCGAAATCAGAATGCCTCTCCTCCTACAGGGGATCGCAGCTCCCCTTCAGCAAGAGAACAAGGCTTGATGGAGGATGAGTGTGAGGAACTCACAGAATCAGGCTTCAGAAGGTGGATAATAAGAAACTTCTGTGAGCTAAAAGAACACGTTCTAACCCAATGCAAAGAAACTAAGAACCTTGAAAGAAGATTTAACGAAATGTTAACGAGAATGGACAACTTAGAGAAGAATATAAGTGAATTGATGGAGCTGAAAAACACAACACGAGAACTTCGTGAAGTATGCACAAGTTTCAACAGCCGAATTGACCAAGCAGAAGAAAGGATATCAGAGGTCGAAGATCAACTCAATGAAATAAAACGAGAAGGCAAGATGACAGAAAAAAGGGGAATAAGGAATGAACAAAGTCTCCAAGAAATATGGGACTATGTGAAAAGACCTAATCTACGTTTGATAGGTGTACCTGAATGTGA
>PVKP010002326.1:0-125684 GCA_004027715.1 Plecturocebus donacophilus
AAATCTGTTCTCTATTTGCCTCTCCCTCCTCATCAAGCTTTAGCAGGAAATGTATTTCAAGTTTATAGATTTCAAATATTTCCAATTTTACTAATATCCAGTTGAACATCAACTACTTTCTATAACTTTAGTAACTAATGATACGGAATATTTTAAGTCTTCATTGTCATGATGCTTCTTGCCAAACTTGGGATAATGGTTTCTTAGGCAGCACAAAATGATCATAGGCTTCAGTGAGTCTTCAAAATGAATAAAAGTGTCCTGAGTGCCACTTTCATCCAGAAAGATAAACTACAATATTTACTGACTTGATTCTGTTTCATAGAATAAGTTATTATTACATGTGTAAAGATGAGTAACAACACCAAAGATAGAGCAATGTTAATTGACCTTGTGTATGATTTGAGAGTTGCTTTTTAGAAAGAGCACTTGATCTTCCTCCAGACTCCTGCTGTAGATACAGATCTATGAAGCACTACCCTTGTTCCTAACCTAAAATTATCTTGTAAATTCTGAAGCTCCAAGAATATTAGCATAGCTTTTGTATTTGTGAAATACCACAGAATACCCTAGGATATTGGGTTACAAAATATTGGACTTGGCAATATGTATGAATTACATTTACAGAAATGATACCTATTGCTGTGCTCTGCTTTAGTAGTATATGCTGAATTTGTATTATTAACAACCATAAACCAATAAGTTTTTTTTAAAAAAGGCCACCTGCTACTGTATTTTTAATTCTGGTACTGAGACATGATCTTCATTTTTGCCATGATAATTCTTTGATTGGTTTTACATATAGAAAGTCTGCAAAAAGTGTATGGGTTTCTGTTTGCCCTATCTGGCTACTTTGGGAATTTAAGTAGGCTACTGGGGGTCTATCTTATAATATCCATGCCTAAAATCCTCAGACCAAAGCAACAGAGAAGCTGAGGGTCTTAGAAATTGAATCCATTAGAACAGTTATTGTATATTCCTCAATAAAATGTTTTACTCAATAAAACTTAATAATAAGCACTTTTTTTTAAATTTAGGGTTTTAGTTTATTTTTAACAAGAAGGTTCTACAGATAATTGAACTTTTCTTTTAAATTAAGCTGCTTAAGTAATGAATTCATTATTTGCTTGTACTAATTTATAACATGCCTTACCTTCGGGCAACTACAAAAATGTTAATTTTAAAATAAAAATTTTAATTGAATCCACTATTTTAGTTTTAGTGTGAAGGCACCCAGGTATTTCTCATAATGTCTATCTGTTTGTCATTCATCTTCCAAACCCAAAATGAAAACAGGTTGAAAACTAACAGTTTAATGCTAGAATTGCCCTTAAGTAGAAGTAGATCTTCTTTGCTGAGAAATAAAGAAAAGAGCAAAATAAACAAGTAGGGAGAGACTACTCTTTCCCAGAAATGTGGTGCCTGTAAAATGTAGATGGTCATTTACTCTCTATTTTTTTCTGAATAAGTCAAACAATATCCCTTCCTTTATGAAAATCTCTCATTTCACACAAATTGCTACTTTCGAGAATGCATCTGGGTCACAGGTAAGATTCCAGTCATTCTGGAATATGAAATCAATACTAAAATGAGTGGGTTGACTCAAATTGTTAAACTACAGTTCCTTTAAAGTCATTGGGTGGGTTCTGGGATCAAGAGCAAAATTCATTTTGGTACACAAAACCACAGAAAATAATATCTATAAGGTAATATTAATGCATATGGACAAGAATTTTAGAGTGTCAAGATGACTTCTAGCTGAGGAACAAGTAAGTAGATTCTATAGCTCTCAGAAATTGGTGACGATTTCCGGTATTTAAATATTCAGTATGGGCTATAGTTCTTTGTTAATACTTTATCAGAAGAAATAAAAAGAGAGCAACATATGAATGTTGATGTGAAATATTCTAATATAAAATCATAACCTGATCTGGAATCTCAATTACTGAAAGCAATGAATCAATGGCAAAAACAAATCAAGGAGAACAGGAAAATATTTTCATCTTTATAGAAAGAAATTGATACAAAGCAAGACACTATCAAACACTCAATTTATGAAGAAATTGCGAGCCCAATTCAACCAATGTCAACAAAAAAAGAAAGAAATTTTTCTATACTTATAGTATTTGGCACAAAATACAGGGTAATTAACGCTTTGTATACTTTAAAATTTTTATTATAAAAATTATTTTTTAAATATTAAGTATATGTGATGTTATCTTTTACTTTTAAATAATGTTACTGGGTATTTATTTTATTTTGTCTTAATATCCCATTCTTTTTTTAATTAAATATCTAAATCAAGTAGAGATATTTACATATCAATGAAATATATAATCATGTCACTATGTATCAGTTTATACTATATTTGTTTATAATTACATTATATTTATTTGTTATACAGATAATTCTTGAAACTCATCATACTTTCAGAAAAAATGACATTATTATTCCCACTTATTATAAACATGCTCAGATACATAAAAAATTATAATTTGAATATTTTCTAAAAATCTGGAATACTGATTTCTCATTTCCAAGTTCTGAAGATTGATATTTGTCAGAAATTTTGAAACTACATGAAGAGCAATTGGAGTTCCGTATTAGAGAAACAAACAGTGGAGACTTTCCTGCTTGATTTTCTTCCAGTGTTTTGTAGTTTATGTGCCTGAGACTTTTTCTAATTTTAATTAAACCCACCCTCACAAAATAGACTACTTACTAGCTTAAACAATCCCTTCAAATAAATCACAAGCCTAGCATTAATAAGACCTGACTTAAGCAAACAACAAGGGGTACAGTAGAGGAAATAAGACAGACAACACTGTATCAGGCCCTTTGTCGGCCATGTTACTTTGTGGTCTTCCAGTGAGTGAGAGATGATAAAAAAAATTGAAAGAAAAAACAATAAATCAGTAAATAAATAAAATATAACTGATAAAGGTTAAGTTGAAATACAAACTGCAAAATGTAGCAAATGTGCAGTTGGCAGATTTACCAATCCAGGCAATGGCATGGTTGAACCTGGAATGCTCTCAACCAAATGGTGAGCCTGGGCCTGGAGGGAGAGCAGAGCATCTGTGCTCTGGGGAGAAAAGAAACTAGTTAAATGGGTTATAACCAGTTTATTTTTTCCAAATTGACTCATCAGATAAATCATTCCTTCTCTAATCTCCAGGGATGAAGCAAAAGAAAGGGTAAAAAGAGGTCAGAGTAGTAATAGGGAATTCCTTGATTCTAAACAGCCCCTTGTTTTTTCACATTTTAACATCTTCGAGATCTAATATTGCCTTTAAAAAGATGTTTTAAGATTGCTACTGGAAAAGCATTAGGAATCATAGTTGTCAATGCCTTGTCATGGTTAACCTGGTTGTTATTTTGAAAGGAATAACTACATGATTACTCTTCATGTACTTGAAAAGAGAATGTAAATCCTGTTTGATGTTGGAAAATGTTGCATTGACACCAACTGGGGAAACTAAGGAAATGCTAGCATTAACATTTGCACAATAAGTGTAAGTAGTACAGGAGAAATCCCAGGGATACGGACCACTCTGAAGAAAAGTGGCATTCGTAATGTCTTTGTTGGCTACAAGAGAAGTATGGTTGAAAACAGGTAGACGTTCATATTAATCCCAAACATTCACAAGTTGCACACTGTATGTTAAGAAGTTTGAAATGTCATATCCAATTTATTTAACTTATTTCTTTCTTGTTATGTATGCAAAAGATGCAAAACACTTATACATGATTAAAAATCTGCATCTTAATAAATGTAAAAGAGTTCCTTCAGTAAGTATAAAGTACAAATTCCAAGTTGTAAAATATGCTGTCATGTTTGATAGGCAACATCTTTTTTTTTTTAAGTGGTCCATACAATCATGATGTATCTAACAATCAATGACATCTCAGATTCGATAAAATGAAAGCCAGGCATGGTGGCTCATGCCTGTAATCCCAGCATTTTGGGAGGTTGAGTCAGGCAGATTGCTTGAGCTCAGGAGTACAAGACTAGCCTGGGAAACATGGCAAAATCCCATCTCTACAAAAAAAAAATACAAAAATTAGCTGGGCTTGGTGGTGAACACCTATAGTCCTAGGCACTTGGGAGGCTGACTTGGGAGGATCACTTGAGCCCACGAGGTCAAGGCTGCATTGAGTCAAGATCGTGCCATTGTACTCTAGCGTGAGGGACAGAGTGAGACCCTGTCTCAAAAAATAATAAATAAATAAATAAAATGAGAAAAATGATAATATGTAACATATTTAGCACTCCCTGCATGCAAGACACAGTGTTTTGCATGTATTGATTTCATTTATTCATTATAAAAACTAGAGAGGACCTGATACTATTGCTATTGCACTAGTGCAATATAATAATTACTCAAGGACATATAGCTAGTAATTTTACAAATGAAGCTACAAACACAGTCTAACTGTAGAGTCAAATGACTTAAACACTACACCAAATTGTAACTGAAGATATGTTGTGTACTTGGAAGCAACCGTCTTATGTGGAGCGAAATGAATAACCTTAGTTCTGAAACTAAAATAAAAAGTATTGTCTCTCTTTAGAAAATCTTAACAGTATCTTGCATTTTTAAGATTTAATGGCATCCTGACAAAGATATATCTTTTTAAAATAAATTTTAAAGTTCTGTTGTGAAATACTTCAAAGTTATTGCTAAATAAGAAATATTGACCCATCTTGTACCAATCTTCTAACAACTACACTTTTATCTTTTATGTATAAATGTGAAGCTGAAAAGAGCCACATTCTGTGTAGCTAGTGATGGAAGAAAACAAATTAGATAATATTGAATCAAATTTTTTATGGGAAGTTGGGTTTTAAGCTATCACTGGCCATAAAATGCAGTATTATAGCCTCAAAATAAACAGAACCTAAAATGGCACCACCCTCAATCTTTAGATATATGTTGGATCTGGACAACATTTCCAAATGAAAATTAATTACTTATACACATGTAGGGTGATTAATTTCTTTTATGATACATGCAAAGAATTATAAACTATGTTTCATTATATAGAATAACATGGAGAATGCACAGTATTGTAAAGAAAATAGAATAAATGTATATCTATTAATCTTATCAAAGTGACCTTCAAACTTTAAAAGCATTTTGTGTAATTTATAGTCAATGTATTGTTAACGATTCATAAGAAAGATACCATTGATTACTATATATTACTGAAGATATTCTGTAGAAATAAAATTATATTTGTTAGAAATAATTGAAATGCTTTTGTATTTTTTTTCCAATTTCTATTTGTGTCCTATTGTATATCTAAAATGCTTTTGTGGTTCTGCAAGTTTGTTCCTAAGAACTTTTAGGATCAAGAAAATATAAAATCACCCTGTGAAACATATTATTTAGGTTCCTTCATCTGTTAAGACATTAATATAACTGTGTTTTGGCAAACCTATTTATCCTGGATAGAGCATAGCTTTCAATGCATATGTAATTATGACTGTATTCATGCCAGAATGTAATCATAATGGAAACATCAGCTGGGATTAGATGTCTGTGATGCAGGCTAGTTTTTTTTTCCTTACTGAACAGGTTTTTGCCTTAATAATCTCACCTCTTACGGTACCATGAGATACCAGTGGTGAAAAATATATGAGTATCTCAGATCAATTTACCTGTATGAGAAGAGATCACATTCTATATGTAGAGTGACTAAGCTGGTTTGGAAAAAAAAAAATCATCCTTCAGATTAGTCATCAAACAGGAATTTTAGCAGATGAATGAAATGATTTTTATCACATTTGGGAATATTTATATATAGAATGAGATTTCATTCAGCTTATCTAAAAATAAACTTATAAATTGCATAATATTTGCCAGGGACTATGATGGATGATGTGCTGGAGTAGTAGTAGAATTACTTTCTGCCCTCGTGAAAGCAATAATCAAGTGCTGAAGACAGACAGAAGTACTGACAGACAAAAGCATTCAGATACCAACCGGCAGGAGAGAGACACTGATATTTTCACTGATAGAAAAATCAGTGAATAATGCCTCCACTTTTCTCTAAACATAGTTTTTGGGGAAATAAAAGAAGATAGAAGTAATTTTAAAGAGTTAAAAATGTAATGGCAACTTATTTGCTAATATGTGGCTAAGCATATGAATCTGCTTGTAAGATAAGAGTATTAAAGATTTTTATGAGCAACTTAATTCCACATAGCCAGGTTTTCCAGCAAGTATCTTGACTTATCATTATAGGTTGATCCCTAGTTCTATAAAATATTCAATATGAATTGTGAAGTATAAAAATGCACAAACATCCACACAATATTAATTTCTTTTTGAGGAATAAGAGTTTTTCCTCAAAATCCACAACTTTAGTTTTTCTTTTAAATTTTTTATTTGGAAGGATTACAACATCCCTATCATAACCAATATTGTGTTTTGTTTTGTGTATATAGAAATAAAAACTATATATATATATATATATATATGGATATATGTTTGTGTGTGTGTGTGTGTGGATACATATACAATAAATGGAGAGAGAGAAAAAAGATTATGTTTTCATGCAGATTCAGCAATCTTCAAACCGACCAAGAGTTATTAAAGTTATATGTATGTAATATAGTCTCTCCAAGAGTTTTCTACTCAAGCTCTGGCTGAGATTTTTCTTCTTTCTGTGCTTTCAGGAACATATTGGAAAACAAAGATAAAAGAGAATTCTCAAGTAAGTCATTTACTAGCTGAGAATTTAATTGTGAGGTTGCCAACCATGGTCTGATTTTTCATTGCTTTTTGTTCCAGGGTTATAAACCTTTCAATGCATCTGTATTTATAAACAATTCCCATCACATTACGTGCATGGATTATTAGGAATGTCTCCCAATAGAATTCTGTCAACTTTCTGTACACAATTAATTAAAAGCCCTGGTTCATGTTTTATCAAACTTTCACAGTGGGTTAGAATATCTGAAATCTAAACCGAAAGTCTCTTTTAGCCCAAATGACTACTCATTCCTTCATTTGGAAGGCTCTTTATTTCATGGGTTTGAAAAGGGGGATTACAGCCATTGGAGAAATCACCTTGGGCAGAATGTGGTTTTGCTGATAACAGAATTATATTTCACAGTAAAGGAAGCCAGACTCTGTATCTAATTAACAAACCAACTGTGATAAAAATAAGTCAAAGGAGGAAACTTCTAGCCTAAAACTATGATCCTGCCTGCAAAAGAATGGAGAAGGTATAATAATCGACCTCTGATCATGATGATATTTGCGAATTGTGTTGTATTTCTAAGAGGAATAAGAGGAATAAGCAGTCTTCATATCCTCTACAGTAAAGTAAAATTCCTAATCCCAGAGCTTTCTCTAACACAGCTTCCCCATAGAAGCACCTTTGAATCACCTAAGGAACTTTTAAACCCTATCAAGACCTAGGCTCTAGCACTCAAATATTCTGTTCAGTTAGTCTAGCATGGATCAGAGAACAGTTTACAATACATTTGTAAGTACACATCTTCAGGTTATTATACTATGCAGCCAGAGTTGAAAGCCTTGAATTTCTACTCTGTTAATTCTGAGGAATTTGGAGTAATTTAAAAATGTATGCATTATATTAATCTTTATGATATTCACTTAGTGTATTCTTTCTTTTCCTCACCATTACCTTAAATTTTGAAAGACCGTTGTCAATCTAGTGTGAAGCAGTAGGCAATAGACAAAAGGTGCAGAAGGAAGAGGAATGGTAAGACTGACAATTACAGTAAATACATATTTAAGGTGGCTGTACCATATAAAGCTCTTGATATTTCACAGATCTTTTATATCTACTGATTTTCACATATTTGTTTCATTGGTGGTTTTTGTTTGTTTTTTAGACTTAAATGCATAGGTTGAGTTAATCATATTCATCTATGTATGGCCCTTTAAGAAATTAGATCTGTGCAACATTTCTTCTACATGTTTATTTAATCCACAGCTCTCCTCTATTTCCTCTACCCTATAATAGGCAACCATTTTATCCAAAGTAGTATATATTATTTTATTACATATAAAAACATATTAAAATAAGGTAGAGCAAGTTCTATTATTCTCATTTTTACAGATGAAGAAACTGTGAATTATGTATCTTTTTATGTGTATATTTTAAAAAATAGAAATGTTAGTTCAGAGGGTAGAAATACAAGGTTTTTGGAACACAATTAACTGAAGAATTTGTACCAATTAACATTCTCACTAGAAATGAATGATTTCTTCTTGTTACACAAACTTGCTAAAATAGAAATTAATCATTTATCCTTTATTCTTATTAATCTGATAGAAAATAATTCTTATTTTAATTATATTTATATTATAAATTAATTTGTATTATAATTATTCTTGCTTTAATTTAGAAATCTTGATTGCTAGAGAGGTTGAACACATTTTCATATGTTAATGGCTATTTGCATTTCTTCTATCTTGAATTGTGTGTTTTTCTATTTTAGTAGTCTGTTTAGTTTCTTCGCCTATTTCTCACTTAACCATTTTTCATTAAGGTATAATTAACATACAACAAAATTAACAGATTTCAGACATTCAGCCAGATGAATTACAACAATTACATTCATGTGTGTATCCACTAAGCAAACCAAAATATAAATCATTTTCATCACACCAGAAAGCTTCATGTCTCCTTCCAATGGACTCCCCTCCTGCAAGCCCTTCTCCCATGACAGTTTTCTGTTTTCTATCCCTATAGATCCAGTTTTCTGTTGTTGGACTTCATACATAAATGGAATCATAAAGTATATATACATTTGTATCTGAATTCTTTGTTTAATATATTTGATACTAAACCATGTTTTGTTTCAATAATTTATTCTTTTTGTATTTCTAATTAACATTCCATTGTATGAATATACAGAAAATTGTTCCTGCAGTCTCCTATTACCTTTTTTATTATAGCCACAATTGTAGGGGCTATAATATATATGATTGCTGTAGACATTCTTATATAAATTCCTTTGTTTACATACATTTTTAATTCCAGTGGCTAAATACATAGGAGTGGAATTACTTGGTCATACCATAGGCATATGTTTTATTTTATTTGAAAAATATGAAATAGTTTTTCAAAGTGGTGAACCATTTTAAGCTTCTACCAGCAACATACATAAATGCCAGTTACTATACCAACATTTCCTGGTTTTGATCTATTTTACATTAGCTATTTCAGTCAGTGTGAAATGATAGCCCATAATAATTTTAATTTGCATTACCTTGGAGATCTTTATATGTTATTCTTGACCACTTATGTATGTTCTTTTTATAAGGCATCTGTTTAAGATTAGCCAATTTTAAAGAAGTGGTATCTCCATCTTTTAATTGCTAGTTTGTAAGAAACCTTAATATATTCTAGATAGAAGTAAGTCCTTTGTGACACAAATGAGTTGCAAATAATCTTTCCCTGTTTTTGGCTTGTATATTCATTTTCTTAACTACGTATTTCAATGAACAGAAATTTTTGCTTTGGATAAAGCCCAATTTATTTATTTCATATTGTTATTTGATTCTAGTGTACTTAGTCAAGATGCTCTCTCTTATCCTAAGGGAGAAAAGTATTTTCTTTTAGAAGCTTCATAGTTCTATGTTTACATTTATGTCTACAGTTTTATCTCAAAGTAGTTTTTGTGTGTGTGTTCTGAGTGACAAAAAAAGATCAAGTTGTATTTGTTTTTATGAGAGTCTAGTTGTTTCAGCATCATTTGTTAAAAGAGAGAAAATATTTGCAAATTACATGTGACAAAGAACTCATATATGGAGCACATAAAAATTACTTAAACTCAACAATAATAAAACAAACAATCAAATTAGCAAATAGGCAAAAGACCTGAGAAAATATTTCACCAAAGAAGTAACAAAAATTTTTTAAAAGCTTAAGAAAATATTTTCAACATTGCTAGCCACCACATAAATGTAAATTAATACCACAATATGTTTTCACTACATATTTATTAGAAACGCTAAAATAAAAAAATAGTGACAATGCCAAATGTTAGTAAGAATGTGAAGAAACAATCTCTCATACATTCCTGGTGAAATGTAGGATAACAGTCACTCTGGAAAATGGTTTGGCAGTTCCTAAGAAACTAGACATATACTTGGGATATGACCCAGTAATCACATTTCTAGACACTTATTTCAGAGAAATGAAACTACAAAACTTTTACATATTTATTTAAAACAACTTTATTTGTAATAGAAAAAACCTGAAGCAACCAAAATGTTCTTCAAGAGATGAGTGATTGAAAAACTGCTATGGTTCATCCAGACCATGAAATAATACTCAGCAATAAAAAGAAATGAACTCCTGATACACATAACAACTTGAGTGGATCTCAAGGAGATTATAAAAAAGTCAAAAGATCATATGCTATATAATTTTTATTATATAACATTTATTTTGTTATATAACATTTTATTATATAACATTTCAAAATGGCAAAAAATAGAAATAAAGAGCAGATGAGTCTTTGCCAGGGATGGTGGAGTAACTACAAAGGAGTAACATTATAGAGATCTTCATGGTAATGGAGTAATACTGTGTCTGTAATGTTGATTACATAAAAGCACTTGGGACAAAGGGACATAGAAATATATCCACTTTATAACAATGATTATACTTAAAAGATTATACTAAAAGTGTGCTATACTTTCTATTATACAGAGTATCTAGTGCCACCTGTTGCCTAATGATAATTTAGTCTAATTCAGTTATTCTAAAATTTCGTATTCACTAGCATCACTTGAAAATATATTAGATAATTCTGAAGCCTAAGCTTCACTCCTGATGAATTAAATTAGAACTGTTGGAGAAAAGATTAGGCGTTGGTATATTTCTTAATGCTCCAATTATTCTAATATAGAAACTAAGTTGAGACCACTGCTCTAATTTAAGCAAGCACATGAAAGTGAGAGCAATATCTTTGCAGGACAAAACATATATTTACAATTCTAATCATACTTGTACCATATATGTTTACTTTTTGCTGGATTCCTATCACTAGTACTCTTAGATATGGATTAGTTTTAGCTGATTTTCAAACTTAAAGGTACCTGAAAAGCTTATACTAATAAGAGCTCAATTGAACACCCGTGGTGATGCATTTTACTAAAGGTAATCTCAATGCCAAAGAATGACACCTTGGATTCGACTCAGACTAACTATGGGGAGGTCAGCTGAAGATACGTGAAGAATCAGGACGCTAAAATCATCTTCTAATATGGCTTCAAGTGGTATTACATAATTGTCCCCTTCTGACCATATTCACACTACATATAGTAATTTTCCAGATTCTGCATTCAGCATTGAAATTAAATTATTTTCTTTAATCATGTTAAGTGAAGTAAACCAGGCAGAGAAAAACAAATACCCCGTGTTCTGTCATATGTGGAAGCTTAAAAGGTCAATCTCATAGAAGTAGAGAGTAGAATAGCAGTAACTGGAGGCAAAGAAAGGGAAAAGGTGGGAGGGATTGCCAGAGGTTGGTTAACAGATACAAAAGCACAGAAAGATAGAAGGGGTAAGTCCTAGTGTTCTGTAACACTGTAAGATGACTATAGTTAACAGTAATTCATTGTATATTTTCAAATCTCAAGAAGAGTAGATTTTTCCAACATAAAGAAATAATCAAAGTTTGAGATGATGAATATGCAGATTACCCTGACTTGATCCTTCTACATTGCATACATGTATCAAAATATTCTACTGTACCCCATAAATATGTAAAATTATCTGTCATTTAAAAGTCATAATAGCAAAAAATATTTCCTTTAATATATATAATTATATGAGTTATGTATTATCTCCATTTTACAGTTGAAGAAACTGAGAGTTGCAGAGATGAAATCTATTATTCAAGGTTTCACAGTAGCAAATGGCCAGGCAATAAAACTCCAAAGCCTGCACTGGTAACCCCTCTAATGACAGACAGTCTTAATATGTACTCCTAATATGCAATATGATTATATATAATGTATAATTAAAATGCATCCATACTGAGTTTGGCGGACAAAATATGTATGGAGCAATACAGAGCAGATAATTGATAAATACCCTATAGATGACTTATAAAGATGTGAGTCATCCCTAGAAAATGACAAAACAAAAAGGAAGATTTAGCATCACATTTAATAGAGCATGATGGAAAAGATTTGTTCAGAGGGTTTTGTTTTGCTTTTTGCTTATTGAGTTGGGTTTTGGTAACTTCTCCTTCAGAAAATACTTTATAGCTTACTTTCTGTAAGCTGACTATAAAATGTGTTAAATGTTACAGTCCTACAGGCAGGAATCTCAGCTCAGTTTGTATGTATCAACAATATTTTTGTCATGATATGTTGTGAAGAAAAGAATATACTTTCTCACTAATATATCTTTTACCATTTCTTATTCAAAATAATATCATGTAATACAAATCAAGTTTATTCTTGTGTTAAGAATAAACTTGTGTTAAGAATATTCTTGTGTTAAGAATCTAAACTGTTAAAGATTGTCCATGCCTGCAGCATTTACAACAGTAGCTAGTGATATTTCCCAGAAGTCAGAGGGGTCTTTTTTTTTTAATTATCTTTGATCACTTATTTGCTATCAAATATTCTTTTAAAAGAAAGTCACTAATGGCATTTGTAAGAAGCCAGCGAGCATCCAATCAGAGTGCTTATAATATCATACAATTTATAGTGACATATTGACTAATATAAGAAGTGGAAAGGTCATCTCATTTCATTTCACTTTTATATTTGTCAATACAATTATTACATCATAGTTAATTTGTCCTTACTTAACTTTGTCAGTCCTCATTGCCATATCTTCATAAGTTGCAAATTCCAACCTGTATTTTATGTCTACTCTATAATTCAAAAACAAAAAATTAGATGTACTTTAACCCATTTTATTTATTTCATATGAAATCATTGATTTTTAGCATCATGGCCATGCTATTTTGCCATCATTAGCCTTATATCATATGGGTCATTACCAAATGCATCTCTTTGCTGCACCTAATCTGACCCTACTGCATGTCAAGTCACATTCCTTATCGATACTTTCCTGTTTTATAAGTTATACTGTCTGATTTAAATATTTGATTTTATCTGGTATTTAATTCACTATGTTAAAATAATATTTTAATACAAAAATTTGAAAAATCTTATATTTTCTCCTTTCCAGGAAGGTAGCCAAGTGCTTTGTATTTTTTTCTCTCAGAGAATCTAGAAGGGAGAATAGAAACATCTGAAGTTATCAGCTGTTCCTGTCTTTGGTACTAGTCGATCTTTAGAAGAGTTGTCACAGACGTTAGAGGAGAGATGCAATTGAAAAAAAAATTAAAGGAGACTGAGAAAGAGAGAAAACAATATTGTAGATCTTTCTAACAGAGACCCTGGGTATTAGCAGGCAGCACCCTGCAGTAGTGGAAGACTTTAGAGAGGAATAGCCACCTTATGCTCCAGGATAGCAGACATTTTTCTTTTCTTTTTTTTTTTTTAATATCTCTGGTTTTCAGGATGGAAATGGAAATCTATAACTTATAAAAGAAGTCCTCAAAATTCTTGAAATTTAAAAAAGATGGAATATTAGTATATTCCTGGTCTACAAATAAAAAAAAACTATAGAAACCACCTGGCACATAATATTTAATGAGCTCAGTATTATTCTGTTGTTCAAATACATATCTCACTCAGTATTGGTGAGCAAAATTTACAAAAATTGAATTTCTAAGTCAAATATTGAATGCTTACATTAAAGATTGGCTGAAATAATATTGGAAGGCTTAGTAGCTTCACAGATGGACATGAAAGCATTTAGGAAAAATTACACTTTGACTTTCCAAGAATAGCATCCTCACCATACAAATATGTTTTAGATTTTTTCATAGAAGAACAATTTCTTCATAACAGAAATATGTTTCATCTATTTGTGTACAGATTGTGTTGATATGTCTGTGATATATAAAACTATAAATAATAATAGTGCTCTTGAAAAGTTATACATAAATAGAATTTATTGTTCTTCTAGTAGCATGGTTATAATTTCAATGAAATTTTAAATATAAAGGAATTACTTTGTGTTGCCAGTAACCCCATTCTAATTAAAATATTTGGAAGTTTAAAATAATTATTTTTTTAGTTTAATTAAATTAGTCCACTCCTGAATTATAATAAACCAATAGTCATAATAATAAATAAATTAGCACTTTATTTCAAAACAGAGAAGGGAGAAAATGTATATTGTGCAGTCTGTGGCATCAACTTGATAAGAAAATAAAATCACAGAATTAGAGTTGGCAAAAAATGACTTTTTTACGATTCTGGTCCAGATGAGATGGAATACATTTATTTCTCCCAATTCCTCAGGCTAAGTTGTACTTACATAATAAACTCTGGAAATAATGTAAAAGGCAACTAAAGGAGAAATTGGATCATGAGGTCAGGAGTTCGGGACCAGCCTAACCAACATGGTGAAATCCTGCCTCTACTAAAAATACAAAAATAAACTGGGTGTGGTGATGCATGCCTGTAATCCCAGCTGCTCAGCAGGTGGAGGCAGGAGAACTGCTTGAACCTGGGAGACAGAGGGTTGCAGTGAACCAAGAACATGCCACTACTCTCTAATCTGGGGGACAGAGCGAGACTCCATTTCAAAAATAAAAATAAAAAAGGAAGTGAAAGAAGGAAGGAGAACTATTTTGGGAACCCAGTACAGTGGAAACAAGACAAGCACATGTTGACTTACACCTGTCTCCCACTCTCCCCAACCCAACCATCTACCAACGTAAGACAGTCATGCAGACTTAGCATTTCCTGAGTCCAATCTAGCCACAGAAGGTGCCTCGGTATGCTTATTCCTTCCCAGATCAAACAGGAACCTTCCTGAAAGCACCATGTGAGCTTACTACTACTAGCAATGGGAAATCACTTGAGAACTCTGCTAATGATTAGTAGCTATCACAAGAAGTAAGGCTTTCCTTCCCCACCAAGAGATATCAGAATGGCTGAATAGCAAGGGCAATGCATGAAAGACCACGTCACAAGGAAGTCTCCTTAGCCAAGTAGTCTACAGCTCCATGCCTTCATTGAGAGACACTAGGGCTGCTGGGCCTGAGGAACCTCCTTTCTTCCCTTAGGCAGCACAAGAAGGAATGAATGAATCCCTGGTTGGACCAGATAAACCAAGTAGACCAATATAACACAGCAAAGCCTTGAAAATTAAATTCTCATTAGAATCACATCCCACAAATGTAAACCAGTACTTGCATGCAAAACCTAAATAGGTCATTGCCTGTAAAAAGATTAAAAGGGGACCCAGGATCTCCAGGATACAGATTATTTTTCAAAATACATAATGGATTGTTACTTATGATAGTCACCTTTCTCTTCAATAAATTACTGAAGCATATTCCTCCAAGTAAAACTTTAAACACTTTGATTAACATCTCCCTTTTCCCTATCTTTCCCTCACTCCAGCCTCTGGTAAACATCATTCTACTCTCTACTTCTGAGAGATCAACATTTTCAGTTTCCACACATATATGGTATCATGTGATATTTGTCTTTCTGTGCCTAGCTTATTTCACTTAGCATAATGTCCTCTAGGTTCACCTATGTTGATACAAATGCCAGGATTTCTCCCCTTTTTAAGGCCTAAGAGTGAGTGTGTGTGTGTGTGTATACATTTTTCAAAAATGTACTTATCATAACCAGGAAAATAACAGTTTAGATGGGTAAAGACAATCAATTGATGTCAACACTGAGATGAATCAGATGTTTTAATTATCCAATAAGGGTTTTAAAATAGTTTGCATAAAAATGCTTCAATATCAATTACAAGTTCTCTTTCAACAAATGAGACAATAAAAAATCTCAGCAAAGAAATACAAGTTATTTTTAAAAAGAGCCAGATTTTTGTTATATGACCATAAAGACAATAACAAAATAAAAGTAAATCTGGCTGATGATTTCAGTAACAGTTGTCTTATAAAAATATTAGAATCAATAACTAAAGGACAGATTAATAGAATTAATCTAAATAATGAAAGAAAACTGTCTGGAAAAGAAATGAATAGAGACTCAGGAACCCATTAGAAACAACAAAAGGTCCGATGTTTCTATCACCGGAGTTTCAAGGTGCAGACTAAGCAGTGGCGCTGAAGGCATATTGTAGAGAGAACGGCTAACAAACTTGCCAAATGTAATGAAAGATACAAACCTACAGATTCAAGGACCTCAATACATTTTAAACATGTGAAACCAAAGACATCCAAGCGAAGACACTTCTAATAATGAAATTCAGAAAACTGAAGACAAAGTCCTGAGAGCAGGAAGAAAGAAACTGATGGGGACAGGAGGCACAGAAATTCTAGGCAGAAAAAATGAGTCCCCATCAAGGGACTCACCCTCAAGCGGAAAAGCCTAAGACCACAGCCCAAAGTGAGAACATGTTTTCCCTTTTAAATGTTGCATTTTCCAAAATCACCCATGGCTTGCCTTGCTCCCCATCTTGTGCTTATAAAGACCCCAGGCTTAGCCAGCAGAGAGAAGAGGAGCAGCTGGACCTTGGAGACTATGGCTGGATTTCAGAGAGGAATGGCTTGACTTCAGAGGCACAGCTTGATGGTATAACTTCAGAGAAGAATCTGGCTGGAGATGGCTAGACTTCAGGGGAAGATTGTCTTCCTGCCCTATCCTCTTTTCAGCTCCCCTTCCCGCTAACAGCCACTTTCATTGGCAATAAAATCCCCCACATTTACCATCCTTTAATTCATCCATGTCATCTCATTTCTCCTGGATGCCAGACAAAAATGGCTGTCACACTTGCCCTTTGCCCGCACAGGTGGAAGGCAGCCGCCTCATGGGAAAAGGCAGAGGGCTCACTGGACTGTTAACACTTAAGCTATCTGTGGATGGCAGAGCTGAAAGAGCACTGTAACACTCCCTCCGGGGCTTCAAGGTTGTGGGCACCCCCCAACACGCTGCTGTGGGGCCTGCAAGGAGTTCACTCCTGCTGGGACCCAAAAGTGCTCACCCTGGCTCCTGCACCCGGTCAACTGTGTGCACCCTCCACCAAGGGGTGGAGTGCAGCAGCAGGTCAGAGTGAGTGGACCTGAAGCAACCGGCTGGTTCCAGCATTCATGCACTCCTGCTCCTGCCTTGTTCACTCACACACTCTCTACTGCAAAAAGTTGAAAGCTGTAAGCTGGGTAAACGAGGCACCCCTATTGCGAGTCCTGCAAAAGGATCAGGAAAATATCCTGCTTCAAAATGACACCTTACCTATGGGAAATGCCAGTTTGAATGGCAGCTGATTTCTTATCTGAAGGCACAGAGGCAAGAAGAAAATGACAAAATATTTTTGAAATGCTGAAAGTACAGTGAACTGCAAATTCTATATTCAGCTAAATAAATCTTTAGCTGTTAAGAAGAAAGGAAGACATTCTCAGATGATGGAAAACTTAAAAAAAAAATGGTTACTGGCAAACCTACCCTTAAGAATGACTAAAGAAATCTGTCAAAAGCAAAGAATTTCTTTTTAAGGAAAAAAAATTACTTCAAATTCAATTTCTTAGATAAGTAGAAAGTTAAAAGCTAGAAAATATATAGTGTGCAAATATTAAAGTAAAATAGGAGTGGTTATATTAACATCTGGTAGAGTAGATTTCAGAACAAAAATAAATTGCCAGAGACAAAGAATTGTATTATGTATTGATATAAGAATAAATCCAACAGGAATTTATAATAATCCCAAATGTGTCCATACCAAACAATGGAGCCTCGAAATATATGAAGTAAAAACTGATAGAGCTGAAAGAGAAGTGAAAAACCCAAAACGGTGGAGGAATTCAATCCCTTACTTCCCTCAGTAACTAATAAAACTGACAGATAGAAAATAAGCAAGGGTATAGATCTGAACCACACAAAGAAACAAAAGGATCTAATTGACATATATAGAACATTGGTCCAACAAAGGAGAATATTTTTTTCAAGCACCAATGAAATATTCACCAAAAAGGACAGGAGCCTGGATCATAAAACCAACAAATATAGATAATAAAAACCACACAGAGAGTGTTCTCTGACTAAAGTGGAATCACATGAGAAATCATGAACTGAAAGTCAACAAGAGTATCTCTAAATGTATAGTATTTGTTATTATCATTATTATTATTATTATTGAGATGGAGTTTCACTCTGTTGCCCAGGAATGAGTGCAGTGGCATGATTTTGGCTCACTGCAACCTCTGCCTCCTGGGTTCAAGCAATTCTCCTGCCTCAGCCTCCCTAGTAGCTGGGATTACAGGCACATGCTACCATGTCCAGCTAATTTTCTATATTTTTAGTAGAGACGGGGTTGCACCATGTTGGCCAGGCTGATCTGAAACACCTGACCTCATGTGATCCTCCAACCTTGGCCTCCCAAAATGCTGGTATTACAGGCTTAAGTAACTATGACTGGCTAAATATATAGAATTTAAACCACATGCTTATAAATAATCCATGTGTTTAAAACAATTTATGTAAAGAAAATGAAGATAAAGTACTGAATGAAAATAAAAATAAAAACATGACTTATCCAAATTTGTGGGATGCACCTAAAGCAGAGCTGAGAAAGCAAGTTATAGCACTACCTGCTTATGTTAAAACAAGGAAACATCACAATACAGCAAGTTCCTACTCCAAGAAACTAAAAACAGGAAGATAAAATAGAAGGGCAAAATGAAGCAATAAGAAAAATAATAATCAAGATAAAAGCAGAAATCAATAAGCTAATTAAACTAAAAATAGAAAACAATAGATAAAAACAATAAAACAAGGTTGGTGGTTTGAAAAGATCTAGGAAATAGACAAACAACTTGCAAGACTGACAAACAAAAAGGCTAAGAGACACCTATCATTAATATCAGAAATTAATAGAGGATATCACTACAGGTGCTTCAACAAATAGAAGAACAATATGAATGACTTGATACCCATAATTTCAGAAACTTTGAAAAAAATGGCCTAATTCTCCCAAACCACTAAATACCAAAATTCATCCAAGTTTAGATAGTCTGAATAGATCTATAAGCATTAAAAATTGAATTTATAATTTAAAAGCTCCAGAAAATAAAGTAGTAGGGCCAAGATTTTACTAGATAATTTTACTAAATATTTAAAAAACACCAATTTTATAAAATCTGTGCCATTACTTGAAAAAAAATGTTAAATTAAGGCAGAGATGGCTAGGAGGGAAAAGGAGAAAGAGGAAAATGTTCTTGAGTTTTATGACAAGTTTTCTTTCATTATCAGATAGCAGAGATTTTTCTAAAGGAGCATAAAATACATATCTTAGAAAGAAAATAATAAATTAATAGACTATAAAATGTAACAAATGTCTCTTTTGACAAACTTTATTTTAAAATTAATTTTAAAAATAAATAGCGCGTAACATTCCATTCTTGCCATGATGTTGTAACTGGTATCAAATTTACGCTATTGGCATAGTCAATGAAAAGAGCTGGAGAAAAACTAGAAACTGCATTGTGCAGGTCTTGAACAGCAGCCAGTGCAGGGCTGTAATGCTGGAGAGAAGGTAATTACATTAGACAAGTTTCAAATCCACCTTAGATCTTCATGATAGCATTTTCCAAAATGGTGATGGCAATTAGTGCCTAGGCAGAGAGCACCAGCCTCACTGGGCAAATAAAGCAGAGATCGCATTTGTGAAGCATCAGGATTACTTGTGCTTCACATTCAACTCATGTGATATGTTGTTTTGGTTGAAAAATATGGAGAAAATGAGACTTACACAGATATGTAGTTGGAAAAGACAGGAGTAGTTAAATAGCATTTTTAGATATTTGTATATATTCTTGGATTACACATAAAAACTGAACAAATAGCAGTTTTTAAAGGCTTGTTGCAAAGTAAAATCTGAACCTCCCATTATCTGTTGTTACACTGAAATCCATGGGACTATCTTGTATTTTGACTGAAACATTTACCCCTGCATGGTCTTGTAATTATGCCTTGTTCATTTGGGAAAAAGAAGTTTATTGCTATGCAGATATTCCAAATATTGACATATTTCATTATATGCTATCAAAAAGATCACATTCATTAAAAATCACCACCAATCTCATTGGAAAACTCTTTAAATATCAGGAAGCTGTCAATCTCATAGTGGTAAACACAGTTGTCTAAAATTTTAATTTTTTGTTTAACGTTTTTATTTTTAATGTGGGCAGTTGTTTTTCTTGAACCTTTTTTTTAAGCAAAAGGAATTTCTTTCGGTTTTGAGAAAGTATCTGCCAAGTAATTATGGTTTGTTTCTCAGTCATTCTTTCATATAAGTGAATTTTTATTGAAGAAAAGCAAATTTTAGTTTTCAATTCACGTAATAGGACAAATGTTTTTTCTTGAGATAATCAGTAACTTTAGTATGCAACAGAAGTGCTTTATGCGTACTTCAGATTGTTTCAGACAAAGATGTGTAATCAAGATCAAGATTCAACGAACTTAATCATTTTCACTCCTTCATCAAGGTATTCTAAAGTGAAATTACTGTTTTGTCCCACATGTGCATAGCAACAAATAAGTAATGAGTAATGACAACTATTATTGTCTAATTTTACCACCTTGATTCATACTATATCCCCATCAATTTTACCCACAATTGATATTGTATGATCAGTGTAAATACCAACACAATGAAAAGACAAAACCTTACAGTATTTTTTACTGCTTTCAGAATCACTAGAATCCAGAAAGAGATCCACATATGCAGAAGCACTTAATGTGTGGTAAAGCCTTGCTATAATTCAAATGGTCTTTTCAATAAATGTGCTTGATCAATAAATATCCATATGGAAAAACAAACTAAAACAAAACAACTTAAACCCATCTTTCACCATATACAAATATTAATTTAAAATGTTATATAGACCTAAATATAAAACCTAAAGTAATTTTTTAATAGAAGAAAATATAAAAACTGTCCTTGTAATTTTCATATAGGCAAAAGTGCTTTAACTGGACACAAAATTCAGTATCTTAAAAAATTGATAAATTACCTATTAAATTATTTTATCAAAGGGCAATATTAAAAGAGAAAAAAGGCCATAAAATATTTGCAACCTATAAGTGTGACAAATGCATTATACTAATTTTTTAAGAAACTAAAAATTAAAATTCAATATAAAAATGAATCAAAATGTTTGAGTTTATATGTCACAAAAGACTATGCCAATACAAAGGTCTCAGTAGCATCTGTAATCAGAGAAATATGAATTAAGACCAAAATGAGACGCCAGTACACATCCACCCAAATGGCTACAATATCCACTCACTCAAAGACTGACAATATTTAATATTGGTGAGAATGTGGCTCAATTAGAATGCTGTTTGATTGTTATTAGAACTATAAATCAATGTACAACTTTGAAAAACTGATAGGCATTACCTAGAGCATATATATATATATATATATATAAATATATATACATATACATACACATTTGGAAAGCTTATATATATATATATATATATATGCTCTAGGTAATGCCTATATATATATCTCCTATGAAACAACTATTTCATTCCTAGTTGTGTACTTAAGAGAACTGTCTATGTCCACCAAAAAGCATGTGTAAGAATGTTTAAAGCAGTTCTCACAATAATACAAAACTGAGCACACCACCAGTAACCATCAAGAATAGAACAGGCAAACACATTTTACTAACTTTGTGATAGAATACTACAGAAAATGTAAAAAAAAAAAAAAATAGATTGAAACATTAAAAATGAAAAAAAATCTCAAAACTATAATTAGGTGAAAAGAAAACTGTCAGAGGTAAGAAAGAGTCTCATTATTCACTTTATATTTGGCAGTTTTAATTTTCTAACAAAATATTTATGTTACTTTTATTTTAAGAAACTGTGTATGAATTACAGGTCTTTTTTCTCATTTATGTTTTTTTCTACTGATAATTTTAAATCATCATTTCTAAAATTAAAAACAAAAACTGAAGTGATCCAAAGATTTCATTAAGGAAATCTGGGGGTAAAGTGAATGACCATAAGACACCTTGGTCTTAAAATTAGAATAGGTAGTAAGTTAGTGGAAGTTGGTTTTCTGGAAGGACTTACCATGTTCAATACTATTAAAAGATCACATCATAAGTTACTTTATCTGATTCAGTTCTTTGTTCTTTATACTCACTACCTGAGCTGAAATAGATTATAATAATTAACTTTAGTTCAAAGAATAGTAAGAATAATGATTTGATCAATTCAAGCAGGAAGAGCTTTAACATAAGAAATTAGATGCTCATGAAACAATTGGAGAGCTCCAGAAATATGCTATATCTCTTAAATTTAAGAACATTTCTGCTGTACCTGACATATAGAGATCAGAAAGCTGTTACTACAAGTAATCATGTCTCCCTAAAAGGGCCTCTTGCCTTTTAAAAGCTGCTGGTTCTCTGGCATGGTAAGTACAGCCAATCCCACTGCTTCTGAATACCCACAGTTCTATAATCTCGTCTTCTAGCAGAGGACAAGAAGCATGGTCTTTAGATCATTTCTATCTTCCTCGTATAATTGTATCAAGGATCCTAGCCTCAGGAGAGTTCTTAAAACACATCAACTTTCCCCATATTTAAGAGTCATAATCCTCGCTGTGTTTCATGTGGAATTTTTTCCCTTGTGCTTTCTCATGACTTCTTCCTCATGATTTGGGTATCTGCTCATGTAACATCTCCTTGAACACTTCTCATCTGGACATTATGTAAAAATTTAAGCCTCTTTGACCACCTTTTTTATTCTCTTAAACATTTTATCTTCTCTATAAAATGTGTAATTATTACTTATTTTTATTTAATGGCCATTTTTTCTTTTCCTTTCTCTAAGATTTATTTATGCTATAATCCAGAACAAAAGCATCAGGGAAAACATGCTTGGTTTAATTACAACTATTGCAATGCAGTACTTTCTTCTTTTTACAAGCTCTTGTCACTTTTGGAGGTCTAAAATGGTCTTGAATATTCTTTTTTAAAATATAAGAAAGTTCTATCTGTATTCTAAGAATTTAGCCATAGTGCTAAGCAATTTTTAAAGGTACATGACTGTATTTTAAGGAAGAGTAAAGTTACAAGAATTTCTAATTCCATTTAAGATCAAAGACATAAAATGATGCATAGGGTGATGAAAGTAGACAGAGTAAAAAGAGAAGCAGATGTTCTAGGAAAATAAGTGAGAAGAATAGGTAATAGGTGTTTGAAGTCAGTAGTACAGCTTCCGATTTTAAAAAAATTATCTATTAATATGTAGAAATAAGATAATATTGCTCTGTTTGAAATACTTTTATTATGAATCTGTTTTCAAAAGACTTTGCACTAATGATTGCAATGGGTCTTCTAGAGATGATTTTCCTTATACTCAGTTATTTATTCATTTATTTATCCTAAAAATTTTTATTGAATACTTACTGTGTACCAGGTAATAATATTTTCACATTTCTAGAGCCCATTCTGCTGGCCAGTTAATGAATAACAAAGAATTAGAAAAGCCAAGCCTCTTAGAGTTTTTTAGTCGAAGATACCATTTCTTGCACACTGCCAGACATAATTTTGCAAAACCAAAAATGTTTCAATTCAAACCAACATTTTCTACTAAACAGGTTTATTTTATCAAGGTAGGTCATACTGGTGAAGCAGAAATGTTACCAGGTTTACTTTAGATAATTTCGCAAATTTCATACTCTAAACACAAGATTCTGTCTTGTAATTAATTTCAAGAGATTTAACTTAATTTAAAATGCAAATTATTAAAATAAGCAGAAATTTTTTTACTATAAGTCATCTGTAAAAGTTAAATTTTAAAGGACTGATTAAAGAATAAAGATACATGCATTATATTTAATATGTTAAACAAGACTAGTAAGATCCTATTAAAATGTGTTCTAATATTAATAAGCATACACAATTTTAAATATAAAATTAAAAGAAAATTAATCTGTTGAAGTTGTAAATTATTTTTACATTATAAATTACTGTCTTTATTATTTCATCTAGTAAAGTTGAAAGAATTAGCTTTCTTCAAGACTACTTTTGATACGTATTTTTTATTAGATTCATGGGACCATATACCATGTGACTATTTAAAAAGAAAAAAGAACACTATGTGACAGAATGGTTTCAGAGAAGCATATGACTCTTGACACATTCTAAATTGGTTGCAAATTATAGTGTATTAAAATGCAACTCTCTTACATGACCTAATTCTCCCAAAGTTATAGCATTTCCTAGTAACATAGAATTTAATTTAAATGTTTTATAAGAGAAAAAGATGCCATTAGTAGAAGTATTATATGAGTTTTATTAGATTGCATAATTCAAAAGCATAATATACAAAGGGCCTTCAAATGTTTATGAAAAATGCTTACTGTCAAAAAAAGTGCATGGATTTTAAAATTTTGGGCACCAAAATAAACTTCTACTAAATTTTTATAACATGTCTGAACACAAGGTAGTTTAAGACACTAAACAGGATGAGCAAGCTGTTTGAAAAGAGCAACAGGAATTCTGACAACATTGAGGAACAAACATCAAATTTATGGTGACGCTTGGATGGGAAGAATAGTGAAATCTTTGTTGCTTTATGAAAGGTTTATGAGACCAAAATCCTAAAGAAATCAGTAGTTTACAAATGAATAAGTCAGTTTAAAAAGGAACGAGACAATGTTGGAGATAATTTCACAGGGGCAGACCATTCACAACAATTTACAAGAGAAAAATTATTTCTGATACCCTAAATGGAGGACCCAGATTAGTAGTAGAAACAATAGCCAACACCATAGACATCTCAATCCATTTAGCTTACACAGTTCTGAATTCTTACTTAAAAACTAAAGCAGAGCAACCTCTCCACTTATTAAATAGATGCCAAAACTGTTGCACTCAGACCAGCTGCAGACGAGCAGAGCTTTCCATGGAAATTTGAAACAAGTAGAATCAAGATTCTGAAGCATTTCTTCAAAAACTTGAAATATGATGAAACATGGCTCTGATAGTATGATTCTGAAGAGAAAACACAATCAAAGCAATGGCTACCAAGAGGCAAAAGTGGTCCAATCAAAGCAAAAGCACACCAGTCAAGAGCAAAGGTCATGACAACAGTTTTTTGATATACTTAAGGCATTTGCATGTTGCCTCTCTGGAGGACCAAAGAATGATAACATCTTGTTATTATGAGAGTGTTTTCAGGAAGTTAGCCAAAGGTTTAGCAGACAAATGCCCTGGAAAGCTTCACTCAAGAGTCTTCCACCATGAAAATACTCCTATTCATTCCTCTCATCAAACATGAGAAATTTTATGAGTTTCTAGATGGGAAACAATGAGGCAACGGCATCCACCTTCTAGTCCTGATTTGGCTTCTTCTGACTTCGTTTTGTTTCCTAATCTTAAAAATAGCACTTATTTGTCTTCAGTTAATAATGTAAAAAAGACTGCATTGACATTGTTAAATTCCCAAGACCCTCAGTTCTTAAGGAATGGACTAAATGGCTGGTACCATCATTTACGAAAATGTCTTGAATTTGATGGAGTTTATGTTAAAAAATAAAGTTTCTATTTTTTATTTTTATCTTCTAATTCCATTTTTTTCCATCAACCTTTCAAAAAGTGTGCTCAATTTAATAAAGCATGTATGCTTTCACCACTTTAGGCTTAATATATTTGTTCTTGCTAAAACACTTAGATCTGCTTGGCCGTCAAAACGGAAAAACCTTAGGTTGTAGCTTGTTAAGTAATGTGAGAAGGAGTAGGAGCACAAAAATTAAATAAACATCCTACATTTCCATTGGCATAAGTCAGAAGTCTAAAATTCTATTTAAGACATTAAAAAAGACATCTTCACTGTTTAGATATGGTTAAGAAATAGAGGTATAGAGTTCACTGATAATGATTTTCTAAGAAAACAGACAAAAAGGGCTGTCAAATATTGATCTATTGGACAACTAAAGGACCCAGAAAATTTTGAAGAATTGGACAGTGAAAGTATTTGTTGTTTCTAATATTATTTTCTGGGACTTCCTGAAATTAAGTAAAGGAAAATATATAAGGGATGCTTCCCTTGGGTGATCATTTGTGCCCACCAGATGCTTGTAGATCTGAAAGCTCTTTAATAATTATTGTAACAAAAACATGGCAGTTAACATATATATAAATCAGAGAAAAAAAGCAAATTACTGCCTCAGAAAAGATTAGGTTGGACATAAGTTCCAGCATTAAGCATTAGAAATTCTAATTGCAGTTAGGATATTATATAAAGAAACATTACTACACATGTTGGAATGTACTATCTAGTATAAAATCACTTTAATTCCTTGGTTCTCTAGATCATCGCAATTTCACTAACCATGGTGATAATCAAAACCTGATAGTGTTTTTTAATACCTATTTGCAATTTCACTTAAACCATGTTGTGTGGCTTCTCTGCTATCCTCTCCCTAAATTATAATTTAATAATTTAAACATTAATAGTTAGTCATACTTTAATATACTTATTAGTCTTGAAATTGATTTGACCTAATCCACCTAGCAAAGAACTCAGAGCTCTTTAAGTCTAAGTTCAATGTATTAATTTTAGTAATTTTAGAACCTCTGTTGCACACATGACATTCTATAGCTCACAGCTTTTGTTTGTCCATAAAAATACTGGCAATATAAGCTTATGGTTAAAATTTTAATATTTTAAAGAATTCTCTGCCAATAATATTATTCTGGGAAAGCTCTCACCGGATTTTTATAAACCTAGATGTTGTTTCAAATTCAGCAAGTAAAAGCAATGATCTTTTCTTGACTTTCATAATACATATGAAATATATTCAGCAAGAAGGTTTTTTGATTTAAAATAGATACAGGGATGGATTCAGGTACAGCTTTGAATATAAACATTGATTCAGACACAATGTGATTTGGGAACTGAAAACCTCATTCAGCATTTGGCAAATATTATTGGAAAGCATATTAGAGATGCTAAAATATAAACAGAGCAAAAAATCAGTGTAATTGAGGAACAGAGAAAATTAAAAATAAAAGTAAAACTTGAAATGTCAAATGATGACATAATAAATGATGAAAGAAAAAAAAAATCCAGAGAGGGGGCAGAGAGTGCAGGGTGGTAGTTGAATTTCTAAGTGTTTTGGTAAAGGGAGACTTCAAAGAAAGCTTTGGTAAAGGGAGACCTCAAAGAAAGCTTCTTGAAGATCTGAAGGAGGTGAGAATATGAGCCTTATGTACATCTGAGGAAAGAGCATTCATTCAAGGCAGAGGCTGGGAGGCAATACTGTTCCCCCTCCATACTGGCCTATGTTCATAGAACATCACTGAGGCCAGTGTGGATGGCATGCAGTAAGGGGAGGGAGGTGATAGAAACAAAGACTAAGACAGAGTGGTTATAAAGATTGGAACACAGTAGCCTTTGTTTGCCTCTGTAAGCAATTGAGTTTCTGCTCTAATGTGAAAAGAAGCCATTGGAGGATTTTGCAGAAAGAAGTGACATGATTTGACTTAAGTGTTTTTCCTGTTGACTCTATGAGAGCTAGAGCGGTATCATGGAGACCAACTGTAAAGTTATAATAATTCACACTTAGAACAGAGTGCTAGCAGAGAATGTAAAGTGAAGTGGTTGACATATGTGCGCATTTAGATTAAGCTGTGCCAACAGATTGAATGTTGAGGGTAAGAGAGAGAAGTAAAGCACAACTCTAAACTTCTTGGCCTGGGCAATTGTGCAAGAGTAAAGTTCATATTTCTGAAATGGGGATGGGGAGCTGTCAGTGTGGGGAATGCAAAAGTAGTTTTGGAAGATGTTTAGAAATTTGTTTTGGGATATTAAATGTGAAATATGTATTAACCATTAATGTGAAGGTGTTAGTCTTGAGTTAAGAGGAAAGAATTGGGCCAAAGACACACATTTTAAAGTGATCAGCATATAGAGTACATTTAAATCCATGAAACAATGAAATGACCAAAAGACTGAAATCCAGAAGAAATCCAAGGACTGAGATTAGGGGAATTCCAAATTTTGAGATTGGAGAGAAGCAGTGGGGACTGAGAATAAATGGACATGGAGATGAGAGGCAATCTGGAGGCATATTGTGTTTTGGATAGGTGAAGGAAGTGTTTTATCTTCCCTTAAGTATCTCTTCCATTGGCTCTGAGATATACTGCTGTGTCCACCAAGGTAACCTGAGATTTTTCTTTCAGGAACACCAGGAAAATACACAGTTCTGAGTAGAGAAGAATAGGTTTCATAAAGTTTCTATCAGATAATTTTTTTAATGATAACCTTAAGCTCTTTACCTGAAATACTAGGAACAGTAAAGTCACAAATGACAGATTGACTTTGGGGGCCACACTGTGAGAAGTAAATTGATATGATCAGGATTATGGCACTTATGAATCTTCACTGACATAAAATCTTTACTGCTGGAAGCACTAGATTAGCAGGGTTATATTCTTTACTTTCAAGTAACTTCCAAGAAAATACAATAGAGAAATTCTTGAATTATGCTTATATATATATGCATATATAGCTTTTTGTCTTTTGGCTGAAACCAAGTGTACTGAACACCTCATTAACAGTTGAATGTGAACACATAAAGGTGATTTTCTTGGCGTTGGAGCTATTGAGATAAAATACACCTACTGGGTTCTAGTTCCACAATGCTGCTCTGTTTTAAATTAGAACAAGACACTAAACCACAAGTTAAAAGAGTGTAACTATGTGAATAAAATTGATGGAGGTATGTACAGGTAGGCTAGATACTCACCTAAGAGGAGTTTCACTCAGGCTGTATGAGGGACAGAGGAGAGAGACAATCAAGGAAATCTTTCCGTAAGCACTAACATATTGGATATTAGCCTTAGAGATGGAATCAAAATTATTGGAAAAGGAAGAAATCATAATTCTGACAAAAATAAATTTAAAAATTAAAATGAACAGCATGCATAGCAAAGGGCAAGACATTAGTGATCTTCCCTGAGGAACACATCTGTGCATCTCCTTTCTCCTTAGTACCACTATGGACCTCTTACGTGTTCAGGCCTCTCATAATACAAAACACAAAACCCAGTTTTCAGGTGATTATTTTTTATGTCTTCCCTGATAGACTGGTTGTTTTTAAGACTAAAGAAGAAAGGACTAAATCTTAAACATCTGTGTTTTCAACACTTATATTTCCTGACAGCATTAAATTTTTTGTAACATCTATTAGTAGAGTAACAGTAAGTCCCATTTGGTTAGAAAAGATGAAGTTCATCTCTGCTTTTTTTTTTTTTTTTTTTGATGTAATTCTTAATTGTGTCTATTTTCCCTTTTGAAAGTGTTCTTATTTAGATAATAAATTATATTGTCATGACATCTGTGGAAAAAATAGAGTATTATTTATATAAACACATTTGAGACAGCAGCAAATTTGACTGATGGATGCCAAGTGGAATTCTCAGGCAAATAAGAATGTTAAAAAGTGATCACTGTTTATCTAAAATTTTTATGGAAAACCTAGACTTTACAAAGGGCAAGTCAATGTAAGAGATGTCAAATTTATCTCTGATCATAAAAAGTCAGAAGTTGAGCAAAAGAGATTCAAAGGAAAAAAAATTCGTATTTTTCTCACTCATAAGTTTTTGTTTGATTTAGAATTTTATTTTACATCCTTTGAACAACATTACTGTCAAAATTTAAATCAAGTTGTTATTGAAGTTAATTCAAATAAAATTCTTGTACAGAGACAAGTTTTTAAAGCATAAATGCATATTTCATTATATTAACATGTGTATATATAATAAAGAATATTCGAAGATAATAAAATGGAAAAATATTTCCAACATACGTTGGAGTCTTATTGGTCATGCTCCATAAAGCACTATTTTGAATTACTTATTAAAATTTAGCAAACATCGACAAAGAACATATAGTAAATTCAGGTTAAAAGAAATATAAATGTTTAATAAACATGAAAAAACTCAATGTTTTTGGCAATTCATGATTGAAAATTAAAGTCTATGATACATCATTTTCTGGCACAGAAGTTTGGAAATTTTTATCAAAATGCCAATTTATGTTCTTGTTAACTCAATAATTTCACTTGCATAAATTTATAGAAAAGAACATAGATTTAAATACAGAGTATATATGCATTCATCATTCTCTTATTGATAATAAGAGAGACTTCAATAAAAATACCTGACTAAAATTAATTGGCTAATCTACATAGTTGAATATTTTGCAGTAAAAATATATATAAAGGATTACATTGTGAAACATCATTTTCAAAATGTGGACATGCTCATCATATATTATACCCCAATTATCCACCTTGCAGTCTTCCCATCAATATTTGTTTTCCTTTAGATATGCTGGGAAAGTAGAGTTTCTCTCTGCCAGTTGCTCTTCCCCTTAACTGCTACTTAGTATTTTCCCCTTGACACCCAAACATCTGATGGAGTCATTCAAGTTGTCACTAAAGTGAAATCATGGAAATTCTTTATAGAAAATTCTCTTACTACCTTGTACCCTGTGGTAGAGAGGCTGGTTTTATTCTTCCCATCACATTCAATTCTTCCAATTACACAATCTTGTGAAAAATATCGGTTATAAAATTTATTAAAATTCTTATAAACAAATGAAACCTGAGAAATACATCTAAATTTGCTAGGAATGCAGATTTTTTTATGTGTGTCTACTAAAGAAGCATGTATCTCAAAAAAATGTATTTTTGAAAATAAAAAGCAAACTCAATGAAACAATCCTGGATTCAATCTTGGACTAGTATACATGTCAATAAAAGTTCCTGATATTGTTAAAAGTACTCAGTTATGTAAGAAAATGTTCTTACTTTTACAAAATTGACATTTCAACATTTATAGGTAAGGGGATATGATGTCTATAATGTAATCTCATGTTACAAAGAAGAAAGTCATAGATTGATGAATAGATCTGCCTATCCATCTATCTAGCTACCTATCAGTTATCAAGAGAGAGATGGTACAATCGAAGCATATTTTTAAAACCTGGATTTTTTACTATTTTGATAACTTTTCTAAAATTGCTTCAAAAATTTGAAAAATACAGCAAATATATTTTACAAAGAACAAGAAATACACAGGCACACACAAGAACACTTACACAGGATTCAAATCCAGGATACATGTGGAGGATGTGCAGTATGAACAATCTTTACATCCTTCACAAGTATCCTGGAACTTGAAATAAAATAAAATGAAAAGAAAACAAACCAACCCAAGTGTCAACAACAGAGGAATGGATAAAGAAAATGTGGTGTTTATATGCTATGGAATACTATTCAGCCATAAAAAGATTGAAATCCTGTCATTTGCAGCACCACAGATGGAACTGAAAGATATCTTGTTAAGTAAAACAAGCCAGGACGAGGAAGAGAAAGTTAAACACCTCTTGTTCTCATATGTATGTAAAAACCTTAAAAGGTTGATCTCATAGAAGTAAAAAGTAGAACAGATGATACTAGAGGTTGGGAAAGTCAGTGGGGAAAGGGGGATAGTAATATTTGTTAAAGGGTACAAAAGTATATTGTCTTGAAATCAAGTAGTGAGCCCTCCAAAATATTATTTTGTAAAATTGCTTTGGTTATACCAGGTCATTTGAATTTCCCTATAAATTTTACAATAATCTTTCAATTTCTATAAAGATTTTAATTTTTATTGCATTAAATCTATAGATGAATTTAATTTGGGGGAGATCGGAATATTCACAATATTGAGTCTTCTAATACAAACCTCCCAGTAAAAACCAAAAAAATGTGTTCTATATCACATTGTCATAAACCTTGTATTATTATTTATATTGACTTTATTACATAGCTTCCATTTTGAATTAAATTGCATTGCAGAAAATAGATTATAAAGCTAATATACTTGAATATCTTTTCTAATATATCCATAAATAATATATATATATATATATATCAAAGTATGTATATACATATACACCCTATATACACATATTCTATTGTGACATTCTTCAAAATGTCTAAGCAGGTCACTTGGGCTCAGTGAATGAAAATGTTCCTTTATTTTTCTACATTAAATGCTATTTTAATTTTCTACATGAAATAGTTTTATTATATACAATTATATATAGTACATTTCCTTAAAGATTACACTATAGTCACAAATAAAATATGCATAAAATAAGTTGGTATATAAAGATTTATAGTATCTAAAGTAAATGATGGATATCTATTTGCCTTGGATGTTTTCACTTTTTAAAACAAATTTTAAAATAATGGAAATATGTTAAATTTATAACCAGTATTTTATATATATCTTGTTTTTTATCATTGAGTAAACATTTTATTTGGTCATACAGAGCTATCTAAAAGTGAAATGCTGCAAGAAGTGTAACTAACATATGCCTCAACCTCCTACAGTCTATGACAATCACATCCCAATAAATTAGCAAGTTCCAAAGTTTTCTCAGATTGCTTTCCACACAAGCAGCGTTATTCTTAGTGTTTTAAATACATATCCAATGCAAGAACATTTTAATTTTAATGTTTTTATTAAGTAATTAAAATAAATGATAATTTATTGTGCTTTCCATACGTATTACCCATAATGAGCAATTAATCTATCAAAATTTGTCTATTATTAAACTATCAATCTGTATTTTTTACAATTGATAATATATAAATAAAAATAAATTAGTCATATGAAGATAAAAACTGTCAGATTGCACTAGATTCATAGGCAATAGTTTTGGGGGTAAGAGTAAGCAAATTTATGGACTGCATGAAAAATGATTATATTATGACAAGAGTAATTAAAAATGAGTAGATTTGAACTTGCTTTGTCACTAAAAATCAAGAAAATTGGCTACAAATATTTTACTGTGCTATAAGTGTACATATTCAGAATTCGTAAGTATGTAACATACCTTCCTTTTGACATATGTGTGAATGTGTATGCATTTATGCATGTATGTTTACATTTGCATGTGAATCTTCTTCTTCTTTTTATTTTTTTTTCTAAAAGGAAAGTCTTTTAGTACCATACAACAAAATCTGTGTTGCCATGAATTGAAGGATTAGGCAATTGGTAGTGAGATCTTGATAACAGCGATGAACTACTACGATATTAAGGAGGAAAGGTCTTTTGAAGGCTTAACCATGGTAAACAATGGCCTTGAGAAACAGGAGTCAATGTAAGAAAGACACCACAGGCCTCCTGTTACTAAATCCCAAGTAAATACAGATGCAGGTCAAATACACTCCATGGGATTTTGAAAGTCCCTGATTCATATTAAAACAGTACTTAAAATTGTAAAACTTCCTTTTCTTTTCTTTGTAAAAACTGCATGGAGTCTGTTGAGGTGTTGTTGTTCAAAAACCAGTTTCATAAAGAAACGTGTTAGAATCAAACAAATAGGTCAACTAGTGCTATCACTTATATAAGAAAATACATTACCATAAAAATACCCTTAAGAACTTTTTCTGACTCCATATTATGTGCTTCTAAAATTAAAACATGATTCAAAGTAATTCAAGCAGAGTCATTCTCAAAAGGCTTTGCCTGTTTTGTCTCCTCTCCCTGACAAATTATCTTCTTCCTCTTGCCTCTATAAACAATCTCCTAGAATATTCCAATTGATGCTAACTTTCTTATTCTGTTGGTATTTAAGGCTGATGTTGATGTCAGACATCAAATTCTATACCTTCGAAATTTTTGTCAGTAATCCCAGGGTGACATATATGAGGTTTCTTTATTAGGAGTGGAGAATATAAAATGTCTAATATAAAATTGCCCCTAGTGGCAGTAAAAAGCTCCCACTGATAGCCACCTTTAAAAATAAGGGTCAAATTGGGTTTGGTAAACTTACATCAGCTCTCTCGTTTTCCATGAGGATTTATTACTTGTATAAAGAATACAGTAATAAATGTTATTAATTAAGTCTCGTCCTCTCTAGAAAGAGTTGCAATCAAATTCTACTTCTCAATCAGGACAATTTAGCAGGGCATAAAACAGCTACTTAACCTCCAGCCTTATAGTAATCCTTTATTCTCCTTAACTTTCTGTTAGAATCATGACACATAAAACACACTGCTAAACGCATAAAAGTATCCTATTAGAGAATACAATATATCCAAATTGGAGATTCTATTCATCTTTATTAACATGTAATCAATAACACTGCTTTTATAAAATTAAGTCTATGTGATAAATTTTGTCTTGAGTCAAATGAGTGACATAACTTTTTAAGACGACAGAAATGTAATCTTTTCCCAAAATATCATAAGGAATTGAACTTTCCATAGGAAATATTACCTCATATAAATAACAGGACTATAGGAAACATTGTCAGGACAATCTATTTTTAATAAAATAATTATTAAAGTCTTAAAAAGTGTTTTTGATATAATTAGCAATGTTAAAATATGTTTAAAGAGACTATATCAATAATTTCTGATCTTTTCTATCACATAATAATGTAACTCATGATACCATTATTACCTAGCAAAGAAATGAAGACCAACAAAATAATATATCATCTCAATTCTAGTAACATATTAGACATTATTGTAAGACCCTGAAATTGTCAATTAATAAAATTAATAGTCCATTAGCATTCTTACTATATATCACTTTTTCTTCCACTCCTTTTTCTTCTCTTTCTTCTGCTTTTTTCCTTTTAATAATCTTCTCTTTTTGTCTACAAAATGACTATAAGAAGTCTTAAGTATTCTTTTTCCAACATATATTTCAGACATTGACTATTTCATAATAAATTGAATTCTAAAGAGCAGTAGTATTGGATTCATATCAGTGTGCTGTAATAATCCTGTATTAAACATGCTTTCATTATTTCATCTGTGTTCTTGAGCTATAATAACCATGAAGTGTTTGCACTAATACTGTTGTAGTTGCTCTTAAACATATACAAATTATAAAAATAAGGGAGTGGGAGTAAGACTTTAGATTTAGAGCAAACTATATGTTTCTGCTAGTTTTGGACAGTTACCCTACCAACCTGATCCATAAACAGAAACTAAGCACAAATTGGATAATAAAAACATAATACGTATATATGAAGGCTTTTCCTATGGAGAAGGAACACAGATTGGGAGAATATGTTTTGAAATTTTAAAAAGTGAATAGATAGGAAAATATGAAAGCCCCATTATGAATATTTGCTTGTGTTTTTAATTATTTTTCTAGACTGAACATGGTTCAAATCAAAAGAAGAGTAGCAACAAAAGTCAAAGAACACAGCTAAAAGCTTAATTCATTATTTTTACCCTGCTTATAGTTACAAGCACAAAAGAATTAAAAATAGGGGCTAAAATACACATTCTCTAAAAAGATGGATCACATGTGCTAATGACAGGCATAAGACATAGAAAGTAGAAAGCAGTTAAATGCACATTTTCCTATTACTGAATCTGAAAGTACCAGGAATTTCTTTTATCATGCTTCAAATGTCTCCTTTATATTTGTATAACATAAACAGAAATGAAGCCTACTCAAAGCTGTATTTTATTGACCTTAAACCAAATAATGAATTTTGTAGTTAACTACTTAATTGGGTTCCCAAAATAGCACTGTTCATCGTTAACAAATTCACAAAATGTAGGCACCTTCGATACAAAGGAAGGACTTACGTGATCATCAGGATTGTGTGTAGCAAACTGAGTTTTTTGTTGTTGGTTGGTGTTTGTTGGTTTGTTTGTTTTTCGAGACACAGTTTTTCTCTGTCACAGGCGCCAGGCTGGAGTGAAGTGGCACAACTCGGCTCACTGCAACCTGCGCCTCCCGGGTTCACGCAGTTCTCCTGCCTCGGCCTCCCGAGTACCTGGGACTACAGGCGTGCGCCACCACACCCAGCTGATTTTTGTATTTTTTTAGTAGAGACGGGGTTTCATCATGTTGGCCAGGATGGTCTCGATTTCTGGACCTCGTGATCCCCAGCCTCTGCCTCCCAAAGGGCTGGGATTACAGGCGTGAGCCACCGCGCCCGGCCTAGCAAACTTGAGTTTTTAGTGGTGAGACACATGTGATACGGACAGTAGGTTTCACCATGTCAGGTTTCAGGGCAATGGTATTTCTTAACTCATTGATCTGTCTTGCAATCAGTGGACAATATAAAAGGCAGAAATATGGTAATTAAATCCTAGAAACTGGTTATGATAAACTCGGGTTACATTTACACAAGTCAGGGAGAATGGGTACATTTATCAAAAGGAAAATATACTATCCAAAGTCTGTCACATTTAGGGTTATGGAACAATATAAAATAAGATTAATGTGTAAATTATATAAAATATAGAACACAATTTTAAATAATGTGACTAACCGTGAATGACAGTGATAGATCAACCAGAAATGGAAAAATAATTCAATGAAAATCATTAAATGGAATTACAAGTATTAGAATTAATTGAATTATAATCACTCAATTAGAGTCAGATTTCTACTAATAAATAAATGCATAGTCAGTCCACACAGACTGTTAGCTAGAATTTTTCTATACACTGGCTTAGCAAAGGATTTTGGTGCCAAACAATAGAAAAAGTGAGAATCCTCCCTAACTCATTTTATGAGGCCAACATCATCCTGATACCAAACCCTAGCAGAGACACAACTAAAAAAAGAAAATTTCAGGCCAATATCCCTTACTATATACCCAAAGAATTATAAATCATTCTACTATAAAGACACATGCACATATGTTCATTGCAGCACTGTTCACAGCAGCAGACTTGGAACCAACTCAAATGTCCATCAATGACAGACCGGATAAAGAAAGTGTAGCACATATACCACATTTTCTCTGAAACCAAACTACCTAGTTTTTATCTAGTTCAGTCACCTGCTAACTTTGTAGCATCAAAGAGGATATATACTCATGCTGTGCCTCAGTTTCCTCATTTGTAAAACGAGGATGTATTTCTGTATTTGCTCCTTCACAAATATGTCATGAGAATTAAATGAGTTAATGAATCACAGAATTTAAAGCAGTGCCCAGCACTTGAAATATATTCAGTAAATATTAGGTTTCATTATAAAACTATAATCAATTTCCTTCCTGTTTTTACAAATTGTAAAATTATAACAGAAATTTTAAAGAAATATTTTTTAAACAACTGAAATAGCACTCTTCTTAACCTTAAATCAGATGTTATTAAAATATACAAGCTTGTACAGCCGATGATGAAATAGGTATTTTAATTCCAAATTAGGACACCTGAAATTTGTTTACTCAAACTGTTTAGAAATCTGACATTTTTACTTTCTCTTCAGGGGGTCTCCGTTCTTGACCAACTCATCAGATTGTTCTTTTGTGTGAGCAAAATTCAAACTTAATTCATTTTTTTCTGACTTTATGTGAACCTTCCAATTGATGTTACTGAATACATTCATGTTTACATACTACCCCTTACCCTTCATCTAAGATCTAGAATATATCATTTCGGGAGGAAGAATGGATCTCATAAATCATCTCACTTAACAGTCAATGAGAAACATGGCTTTCTGTCAACTTCAGTATACTTCATATGAAGTCTGTACTTTTACTTATCTGTTCACTTTTTCATGTTCTATCTTTCTTTTCATGTCTTTTTCCAATAATAAGAGTACTCATCCCTATGCATCCTTCAAAAACAGGCTAACAATTTTAACGTGGCAAGGTTTGTTATCCTGTAATTATTGTGGATAACTCATAGACATAATATAGTATTCTAATTTTAAAATTATTTTAACTCCCATTCTAATTAGTCTGCTTTAGAGAAGTATCACTACATTTCATAGGTGGTTGCATATTACAGCAGGAGGATTACTGAATAAATCTTAATAAAAATGTTGAAATGCTGTGGTAATATAAAAGCTTTCATTGCACCTACGAATTATATAATTACAGTTATTTTATATTTATTCCAATGTAATCATAATAATTAGAAGTTATTGACTATATTTGTGGCTTGCAATTTGAGATAGGTATTAATGCTATGACTAATTTCACTACACATTTGATCACACTGTTTCAGTGTAGCATCTTTAGAAAGCAAAGACAAAATATAAATGTTTTTGTTTGCAAAGTTATATTTGATCTTCATTTTTAAATAATTTCTCCATTAAAACAATTAAATTAAGAGTTTGTTGGCTATTTAGAGATAAATGTGATCATAATTTCATTCTTCACATACTGAAAAAATGTATTAAAATATATGCATCTCTGGGTATATCCGATATGACAAAATAGCAGAGGAAATCGATACACACACACACACACACACACACACACACACACACACACACACATATAACATTCAAAGCAGAAGGAGGAAAAGAAAGGAAGGAAGAAAAAAGAAAAGACTGGCATGGGAAGAAAAGTAGGAAAAAGCAAAGAAAGAAAAAAATTTAAATGAAAGAGCAAAGAAGGAAGAAAAGAAGAGTTATTTATTCTAGCTAATTTTATGCAAGTTACTCTGTTTCACTGTGCAAAGCAACCTAACTGACTTATTTTTTTTTTATTATGGATACTTCAGCGGATTTGAGAGACACAACCAAGATTTTAAATCTTATCAGCTGTAAAGACATTATTTCATTCCTCCAACAGAGAGTTTAGTAAATATTATCTTTTACCCAGTTTGTCCTTTGCTGAGCATAAGAACCAAAATGCCAATATAAAATGTGGTCTATATCACCTAAAAATGTTGAAACCAATTATTTGCCTGTGTTTGCAGGTCAAAATTGGTTAAACCTGTTAATTAAACTCAATCATAACATAATTACACAAAAGTTTTCATACAGACATATGAGTTTGTCTTAGACTCAAAGACTGTTTGTCGCTAGTATCTTAAGTCTTTTTTTTCTTTTACTTCTCTGCATCTAATTTCTGTCTAACTCAAGACAACATTTGTATTATACTTGTAGTAATAAAGATGCTGGACTTGGGATAGTCATATTCCCTTCCTGTTTCTCCTAGAGATGAAATAAACTTATCCCTGAATAGTAACATAGGTGAAGGATTAGAATCATGATGTAGAAAACTATTCATCTCCCCAATTAATATTACAAAAAAAATCCTGATTATCTACATGGCCACTGAGTTTCCACAGAGAAGAAAAAGGCAAAGTAGTTTAGAAAACCCTTCATCATTCACATTGTTTTATCCTAATCTTTTATACATAAATAATTTAAGTCCTGTATATTGCACTTATGCAGTGCAGGATATTTAAAGAAAAATAAAATATAATCTTTGCCCTCAAGTAGACAGATGTTATGTTCAATAGTAATTCAAAAAAGAGGAGCCCAATTAAGAAAGAAAACAAAAATGCAAAAATCCTGGATTATCAATGTCCATGTCATTGAGATATACAATGAATTTAGCAGCTTTATTGACTTCAGGTTACAGGACTGTAAGGTCTGGTACAGAGGAATCTCTTTATATTTTTTACTTAACTGGGTAGCAAGAAAAGCACAACACATAAAGAGGAACATATAACTTAGGTGAGTATGAACAATAAGTGGTGGAAATAGAAATCTAGGATGTTATACCATAGTTGTATACTTGCGATTAGAGAAATAATCACCAGAGTAAAAAGGATTTTTTGCCTTTTTTTTGATGATCAACTGCCAGCTAAGAAGGTAACAGAGATAAATAGAGAATGTGAACTAAATGGCAAGTAATTTTCACAGGAGAATGGAATAATAGCCACTTTTATTCAACCATTTCATGAAAGAAGGAGAAATATACCTCCACAACTAGTTTCAAAGCAAGGCAAAATGTGTACCATATATCAAAAAAAGGAGAAAATTGCCAAGAAAAAGTAAAAGAGAGCAATATTACAGCACTGAGCTGAATGAACTCCAGCTATATAAATTTATTCAGCTCTCTGAAACGACGACTTAACCCAGGAAAACATAAAAGTGCAATGGTATTTCGACACATAACTCAAGATTAATAAAAGCACAGCATATCTCAAAGGTAAGACAATCCAATCACTAGCTTTTTTAAAGTTTATATTATCTCTTCCAAAAAGATGAAACAAAGACAGTGTGAACCCAAAATAGGAGACCTGATACTTTATTATAATCAGAAATGTCTATAATAAATTATAAGTTCCCATACTTGGAACTGCAATGGGTAGGTATGACGGAGAAGGAAAAAGAGGTTTATTGGTTCATCCCGACATCACATGAATGAAATGGGAATAGAATATATCCTCCATAATGACTGAGCTAAAGAAACCCTGACTATATAAGCATACAGCTGACACAGACACACACAAAGACACACACAGCAGAATAAGTAGCACACATATTTATTCTATTTGTCTGTGTTTTAATATGAAACACTGTCTCTTGGAAAAAATAAAATAAAGGTTTCAGGAAGGATTATTTAGGTTAATATTTCATTTAATTTCAAACTATAATGATATTCCTTATTGCTACCTGTTCTAAAACACAAAAGGATTTCTCTGAACTATCACATAGCAATACCATAGATTCTTTTAAAAAGATGGCCTACAAAAACTAAGAATAGGAAATAGTAGTTATTTACACAGACCTTAGCTAAGATACACATAAACTTTGCCTCAAATGGTTAGATTAAAATGGCCATGGGCACTAATATTTCTGTTAAATTTAGCCTCTAGCAACTCTTTTTCAAAATCTGTGGATGCCCTGACTATCCCCATACCAGGGGTTCTATCCTAAAAGAAACAAGTCTAAGCAGAGAAAAATTATTCTTTATCTCAAGTATACTGAAAGGATCATGCACACATCACCAAGCCCAGTATGTGAACTGATAGTCAAACACTCAATCACATGTGAATCACAACCGTGAATCCTTGGATGGAACAAACCAGTGTATATAAATGAACAGAAAATAACCCTGAAGTGTTTTTTTGTTTTTTGTTTTGGTTTTTTGATTTTTTGCCATGGTGACAAATCCAAATCATCCCTTGTAAAATACTAATAGCATTTTTCTTACAGATATGTTAAAAAAAAACCTACATATTTATTGGCTTATCTGAAGACACAAATATGATTGTTTTGTAAAATAATTTGTTATTAAATTAATTCTATAATTTCATGTTTTGCTCTTCACTAGATTAGATTTGCTTAACTCATATAACAGCTGTTCTCTCCCTATAAACTTTTCATAACATACACAAAGAATACCACACTAATCTATTCTACCAAAAAAAAAAGAAAGAAAAAAAGAAAATTAAAGAGTGATACCAACACAACTCCAATTACTTCAATATGAGCCAGTTCATACTAAAATGGTGAGTATAATCACAACTTGAAACATAGTCCCCAGTTGAGAAAATTTTTTGAAGTAAGCTGGTCACTGTCTTCTACCTCTTTTCATTTACTAACAGAATTGTGTACTTTTTATTTTCTAAATGTGGAACATAAACTTTATGTTGAGCGGCACATTTAAATGGCTTTCTCTGCTTAAATGCTATAAATATCCCATGAAATAATCATTTTTGTTGTCATGAAACTTTTTTAATGTCAATTCAACTATAGAAAATGGTGATGTATTTTCTTTTCTAAAGAACTGAATTTCAAAGGTCATTCTTTCTCTTACATATTTATGAGAAATAATAGAAATAGTTAATTTTATTCCTTTATTTTCTGAGTTCAGCTAGGCACACTCTTATCCTAGATGGCAAAATTCTAGAAAGTGTAGTTTAAAAGAGAAGTAAACAGAAAAAGAAAATTACATAAAATGGCTGATTTACATCTCTTTGAAAGAGTTGTCTGAAAGTCAAAAGTGATCATCTTCCTACCAAGACATTAAAAACTGGCACAACAATATGTTAATTGAACTTTTAAGTAGGAAACAGTTTGTAGTTAGAGACAGTATTTTCCAGAAAACTGAAATTGCATCAGTAGCGATTTGCTGGGAGTTGGGAGGTATGGGTGCTTGTCCATGGAGTAATTTTCAGGAATGGGGCAAATGCTGCTATCATATTGCCCAGGTTCCAATGCTACAAAAAATTCCCTAGGGGACACCTAGAATATATTGTCACTTCAAATGTTTCTTCTAAAGATATGTCTAAAAATAAAAGTTGTACATCTTAAATAGGGAACATAATAGGGAAAAATTAACTTAAATCTGAAGATTTTTATAGTCTATATTTTTCTGAATAAGAGTAGCTCATTAATTATTGAATCAACCTAATATGTGAAACATGAAGGACAATAAATAGTATATATTCCTATACAAAACAAATTAAGTAAATATAGTGACCAGTTTCGGTGTGTTTATATAGAGGTACATATTTCTTTTAGTCCTTCAATTAATTTTGTTGTTTTTGTTAAAACCCAATGCAGGTCATATAACCTTGGTCAAGTGAGGAAAAAGGATTTTCACATTTTTTTCCAGCCTTGGATACAAACAAAGTATTGTTTATTACCCATGTATTTCAGCAAATGGTGCTGAGATGCTGTGTGTATCTGATGACCCTTTATTTTGGCAGTGGAGCTATGGTGAACAGCTGAACATTAAGTACCGCAGACACACCCCCAATCTGTCTAGAATGCAGATGCAGCTGCAACACTGGCACTGGGGTGCTGCTAAGTTGTTTTGCTCCAAACCTTGAGTACTTTTTAAATGACAGTTAATATTCCACGAATCAAATAAAATTGAAAATTCTTCTTCTTCTTCTTATGACCCAGATAATTTCTCATGGTGACTAACAAGTGTCTAAGCATTACTCAAATGTTGAACTATTTGTATGAATTTACCCAGTTACCAACAAAATATTATTAGGCTCTTTGAGTGCATTCATATTTTTTATATTAAACAAAACCAGCAATTCAGCTTACTATCATTCAGGCTTATTACAATAATGGGCAGCTTTTGATATAGAACCATAAAAAATACTGAAATATTGATTGAGTGACTATCAGTAAATATGTTGGTCTGCTGAATAATTCAAACCAACCAAATTAACTTTAAAGTCAAATATTAAAAGTAATAACTTAAAAGTTAATATTTGACTTTAAAGTTAATATCTAGATCTGCTTCAGATTTTTTGTCAGTAAACAAATGATTTAATTTAAATCAAACTTCTTATTCATTATTTCACAACATATATTTTAAATAGAACCTGCATTTTTTAAGAAGTGAAATTAAAATCTCAGTATTGCATTTTTTATTTGGAAATAACTATTGTTTCCTAAAACTATTTCCACAATGGCTTCAGAAGCATAACATTTTTAAGAAATTTGTTAAAATTGTTGCTCTCGGTCAATTTGATAATTAGATTGATTATTAGTAGTATACTTCATCTTTATAACACTAACAGGATAGTTTCTACTTGAATTCTCTATTTGTTTTTAACTTTTTGTCTCTTTTGACACATATATTACACTCTAATAACTTAAGGGGTTCTTTGAAAACCTTAGCTTTTGATCACCGTTATTTGCTTCACAAAAAGAAAGAAGAGTATGATAAATTAACATTTTGCTTTGTCCAAAATAACATTTTATTTTTGCTGCTAAACAAATATTGTCCATTCATACAGAGCCAATTTAGTACCCAAATAATAAATCGTATATCTGATAGATTTAAAATATCTGAGCTTCTAATATAAATTCTGTTTGCACACACACAAAAAAATTATGATGCCTACTCTAATCATTATTAAATTATCTAAGTAATCCTAAGTGCTTTTTTTGAGATACATTTAAGGGGATCTTATCTACCCTCACCCTATGCCTCTCCAATCTCTAAAAATGAATTTTAAAAACCAATGAGAGCTAATTATCTCATCTTTCTGTATATTTTGGCCTAGCTTATATTTACCTTCATTTTATTTTGTGCATTTATTTTTTATGCAGTTGGCATTATACTAACCATCAATTTCCCTAATTCTTAATTCTCTCAGGTCTAATCAACCTCCTAATTAGTAAGTAAAGTCACAATATCATTGTGGCTTAAAGTAGCTGATAAATCCACCGTTGTGGATATGGTGTGAAAGCAAGACACCTAATAGAGGTGCCATATTTAGAAATGTCATGGGAGAGCACCATAATTTTATTTTACATTATTCATTGATAATATTTTGTTGTTGTTGTTTTCCATTTCTACTGGGAAGAAAAGAACAACCTAGTGTTTTATTTGCTTTTTGTTTTTGTTGTTGTTCTGGAATACATGTACAGAACGTGCAGGTTCGTTACATAGGTATGCACATGCCATGATGGTTTGCTGCATCCATCAACCCGTCATCTACATGAGCTATTTCTCCTAATGCTATCCCTCCCCTAGGCCCCCACCCCCTGACAGGCCTCGGTGTATAATGTTCCCTGTGTTCATGTGTTCTCATTGTTCAACTCCCACTTATGAGTAAGAACATGCGGTCTTTGGTTTTCTGTTCCTGTGTTAGTTTGCTGAAAATGATAGTTTTCAGCTTCATCTATGTCCCTGCAAAAGGACATGAACACATCCTTTTTAGGGCTGCATAGTATTCCATGGTGTAGATGTGCCACATTTTCTTTATCCAGTCTATCACTGATGGGCATTTGGGTTGGTTCCAAGTCTTTGCTATTGTGAATAGTGCTGCAGTAAACACATATGTGCATGTGTCTTTATAGCAGAATGATTTATAATCCTTCAAGCTACCATTGACTTTCTTCACAGAATTGGAAAAAACTACTTTAAATTTCATATGGAACCAAAAAAGAGCCTGTATAGCCAAGACAATCCTAAGAAAAAAGAACGAAGCTGCTGGAGGCATCACGCTTTCTGACTTCAAACTACACTACAAGGCTATAGTAACAAAAACAGCATGTCATTGGTACCAAAACAAATATATAGACCAACAGAACAAAACAGAAGCCTCAGGAATAATGCCACAAATCTATAACCATCTGATTTCTGACAAACCTGACAAAAGCAAGCAATGGGAACAAGGTTCCCTATTTAAGAAATGGTGTTGGGAAAACCGGCTAACCATATGCAGAAAACTGAAAGTGGACCCCTTCCTTACACCTCATACAAAAATTAACTAAAAATGGATTAAAGACTGAAACATAAAACCTAAAACCATAAAAACCCTAGAAGAAAACCCTGGCAATGGCATTCAGAACACAGGCATGAACAAAGACTTCATGACTAAAACACCAAAAGCAATGACAAAAAAGCCAAAATTGATAAATGGGATCTAATTAAACTAAAGATGGTCCACACAGCAAAAGAAAATATCATCAGAGTAAACAGGCAACCTACAGAATGGGAGAAAATTTTTGCCATCTATTCATCTGACAAAGGGCTAATATCCAGAATTTACAAGGAACTTAAACAAATATACAAGAAAAAAATAAACAATCCCACTAGAAAGTGGGTAAAGGATATGAACAAACACTTCTTAAAAGAAGACATTTATGCAGCCAACTAACATATGAAAAAACTCATCATCAGTGGTCATTAGAGAAATGCAAATCAAAACCACAGTGAGATACCATCTCATGCCAGTTAGAACGGCGATCAACCTAGTTCTTTTGATGACTAACATTCTACCGTGAATTGACTGGGAAGATTTATGGTAAAGTCTCTCTTTAATAGAGATCAGTTAAATAATTAACAAAGAAAAACATACATATAACTTCAAAAATGAGAAGTTTTTTTTTTTTTTTTTAAAAAAAAAACACTCATAGCAACCCTACCAGACAGGTAGATTTTTTTATACCAATTGTTTATACATAACAATCTTAGAGAAGTTGAATACATGTTCAAAGGAAAGAACAAGTCAGTGATCACTCAGAACTAAAATGCTATTGCTTGATTTCCAAACTTAGAGTCTGAATCATTTTGTTGCTTAGATGACACCTGTCTGGCATTTCAGTGCACTATGTCTTTCCCATAGAAAAGCTCTTAGCGGTTACCTATGAAATTTACTAAGTTATGCCAATGTCACTGGATAATGCAATTCTTTCTGTAGGAGTAAATAAATGAGTCAAATAGGTTGTTTACTGTAGAAGATAAATCATCAGTTACACAAAAATCTTCAGGCAGTAATTTATCTTTTCTAAGAGTACTTATGAAGAACTAAATCTTAAAAAGTATATGGATAAGTAGAAAGTAAAAAGAATAATTTTAATTACTTCACAGTTTCTATTCTCTTTAATCAATAGATGGATAGACTTCTATGTTTGGAATTTAAATGAGTCTTTTCAAAGATACATCAAATATGATATTTGAAAAACAATTTTGAGGACATTTTCAAAAATAAAAATTGTAATAATTCATAGAAGAAAATGAAATATTCAAAGTCTAACAAAAATTTAAATTAGAATAATTTTTATTGATAATAGGATTAGCTTATAACTAAACTGTTTATTAACTAATAACTACAGTATATTACTTGAAATATCCCTTTCAAGTAATCCCTTTATTAAGATTTCTCATGTCAGGAATAATATTTTTCAGCTTATAATATTTTAATGATATGTCTTAAAAATTGAAAGTGCATCAATATCTAAAGAGGATAGCTACAGTCACAAAGGTATGAGAATTAAAAATTAAATTTCTAATTAACATCAAAGGTGAATTTGGAAAGAAGATGCAGTAAAACTTTGATTAGCAGAAACCCATAGCTAAGGTTTCAATTAATCAGGATTTTTCTTAGCTTTAAGAAAAAAACCATATTATATCAAGATGATATTAAAGTTTAGTAAAAAGTAATTTTAGACTAAATTTTGAAGTAACTATATTGCTGTTCAGTCTTCCACATCATATGTTAAGAAGTGATTTAGAGATTATAATTCTACAGCATTATAAGCCCTTTAGTTCTCACCAAAGATTTAAACTATATTCAACTTTTTAGAATGTCTAAAATCCAGTCAATGAATAATGCTTGATTCACTTTCAGACAGTGATGCCTACTTCACCCTTGTTAATGCTGATTAACTGAACTAAGAGAAGAGCACTATGTGGGCATAAGTGTTCTTAGAGTAACAGGCACAATAATGCCTAAAATTATGAGAATGCTAAATTAATGCAAAATTATTGAGACACACTTTCATCAATTACACATTTAACTGTTAAAAATAACATTTTAAGTCTTGATGATCTTTTCATGCAGAGACAGGTCATTCTTTCATCTTTGTTAAAGCTATTCATATATAAAATTTGATTTTCACTAGGGAATATAGAGGCCATGAAATAGTTGATTTATTTCTTTGTTCAAAACGTCAAAAAATCATGTGATCATGTGCATGCCCTGATTTTATAGAAACCAAAGATACATAGGTGTTTCAAGGATCAGGCATATTCCAAGAGATAAAGAGAGCTAGAGCCTTCTGAAAAGTCAACTAAGCCTTATTAAACAACCAGGATTCTGACAGTGTATGTCTTTGTAAAGTGCATGGTCAGTAAATTGTAAGTTGAAGGGGCTCTCCTTCACCATTTCCCTGAACTTTTCACTCTGTACCACTGTTCCATGAGAGCTCCACATGATGATTCTGCCAAAAAAGATAGATTCCCACTCCATAGCAAACAGGAAGTATAGGTACTTCATGGAAGACAGAGCACTTTTTTTTATTTTCTTTTCAGAAATAGGTTTCTCATGAAATATTCATTTTCACTCTCATCCACTCTACCTCTTAAAATGGATTAGGGGATTAAAAGGTCATGCTTTTATTGTTTTTAATACTTTTCTCTGCAAATTCTGCATATATATGGACATTTGACTCATACATGCTTTCATCTGAGATATCTACGATAGCAGCTCCTCAGTCAAAAAAGGGAGGTAGAACTAGCTTCATACCGATATCCTATTACAATAATTCATTGCATTGTCAGTTGGATGTATTTGTTTGTTCAATATCAAATTATTAAGTACTATGTAAATGTTGGTATCTGTGAATTGAATTATGAACAAAATTAAGTTATCTAACTTTATGTAACTTACAGTCTAATTCAGATATATTACTCATGAGGCCATATCCTACTCACAAAGGCTTAGAGGGCAAAGCTAATTGATGTCCAGGCTCAGTGCAGTTTCCTAAATGTTCACTCTCAGAGCATCAAAATGTCACCAGATATGATTTCTTTTTCAAATTATTTGCGAATATCTATGAATTATGTGAAAGCAGGGAGAAAATATTATTTAATATTGTATACCACAGAACCCAGCACCATTTGATAAATCATTTCTTCTTTAATTTGCACAGTACTTTTTGAATTTAAAAAGGTTAGTAATGTCTTTTACTTTAAAATAACATCAAACATGAAATAGACGCTTAAAAAACTAGAGAAAAGGATGAGCTCATTCATCTTCCTAAATAAATCTGAAAAATTTGAACAGAGGATTACTACTATAAGTGTATAGGAATTATAAATGTATTTACTAATTTATTTTATTGAGTACCACCTCTGAGTCTAGCACTGTTTTAGGCTTTTGGAAACCAGACCCTGCCCTTGTGGGGATTACATCATGTTGGAGGAGATGATGCACAATAAACATAACAAATAAGGAAACATAGTAAAACATCCCCAACTTGAAATGTATGAAGGCTTTTTGTCTCCCTGGGAGTGGGTGGAGGCAGCCAGGGCTTACCTGTACACTGACTTGAGACCAGTTGAATAAAAGTAGACACCTAAAAAAAAAAGAGCATTGGAAGATAAGAGTAAAAAATAAGGAAGCAATTTGCAAAATTACATAGGTTGGGTATTATCCAAGGTAAAACTTGAACAAAGACTTGAAGAAAGTGAAGGTTTCCAAGTAGTTTTCTGGAGGAAATATATTTCAAGGAATAAATCAATTAACATTTATTGAGTGCTAACTAGGAGCAGAGAAGGTAAAGAATAAAGAAAGGCAAGACTGGACCCTAAATTATGCCTGTGCCTTTGAAATTTACAGAATAAGGAATCAAGGGTAGAATAGAAAAGGTAGGTAAGGTAGATGGCAGAATAAAACATGTATTTTAACAGTAAGTAATCAGAAACAAAACACACCATGGCCACACTTTTGAGCATTCAGATAAGATAACTAAGAAGTGGATACCTGAATGAGCTTTGAAATTCTCTCTCATAAAGTCATCAGAGAAGTGTTGGAGGATATAAAAGACAAGATTGAGAAGTTCTTGAGTATTTCCCCCTTGCCTATGCCATAGGAATTATTTTTAATCGAATTTATATTCTTTCATCGCTTTTCCTATGCAACAGTGTCGATTTACCCATATTCTGCCTTGCCTCGTTTACTATAGACTAACCATCTTTTTCAAATTAGTCTAACCTACTTCTGCAGTAGATTGTATTTCCTCCTCTCTTGCATCGGTTTTTCTTATATTTTTTCTTTAAATCAGCATGAAAATGGACTGTTTTGGTTTCTTTTTTCTTCTTAAAACACCTCCCTGAACTCTTCTCATTCTACTTGGAAAATGGTCAGTCTTTGGCCATCCTCTCCCACTGAAACTACTCTTGTAAAAGTCACAACTGGTGTTGCCGTATTAGTCCATTTTCATATGGCTATAAAGAACTGCAAGAGACTGGGTAATTTATAAAGAGGTTTAATTGTCTCACAGTTGAGAATGGCTATGGAGACCTCAGGAAACTTACAATCATGGCAGAGGGCTGAGAGGAAGTAAGGCACCTCTTTCACAAGACTGCAGGAAGAAGTCCAAAGCAAAGTGAGCAGAGCCCCTTATAAAGCTCTTGCGAGAACTCACTCATTAACATGGGAACAGTACGGAGGGAAAACAGCCCCATGATTCAATTACTTCCATCTGGTCTCTCCTTTGACACGTGGGGATTACAATTCTAGATGTGATTTTTGGTGGGGGCGCAGCCAAACCATAACAGGTGATCCGTGATCCTTCCTGTTTCTCCATCACACTTGATTTAGCAGCAACATTGGCCACAGGTGTGATCTGTCTTCATTTGTGGAATCACCAAAGTCTTTTATCTTCTAGGAAACGATACATCTCAGGTTTTCTTCCACTTCCTCAGTTGTCTTCTTTGCTGGTTTGTCCTCCAGTCCCCAACCTCTAAAGACTGGACTGCCTTCAATGGTCATTTCTTGGACCTTATCACAGGCTCAGTTATCTGAAAAAATACATTGATATGCAGTTTGGCATGCAGAATATTTATTAGGAATCAACACCTGTGGAGAAAGGGGGAGGTTAGCAATATTGGGCAGAGATGGAATTGCACTACTGGGAGAAATTGAACTACAGTGCAGATTCATGGCAGTCTCAAAAGACTCCATTAGGAGCAGAATCAGAGTTGCCCCAAAGTGAGCTAAAATGGTTCCGCCCTTATTCTCATGTCCATCAGCCATTGCATATGGGTGGACCACCAAGAGCAACTGAGATAAACCCTGAAGGATAATCAGATGGAGGCTGTGTATTGCAGAACTCCCAGAAGGGGGATCTAGGCAGCTCATCACCATGTCCACTATAGACATAAAATCTCTGCCTACATAACATTTCTTCTTATTTTGTGCAGTTATATGGTTTTATTTCAAAACTACATTCAGTATTTTATGTTCATGGCTAATCCCAAAGTGATTGAACATCTTAAATGAAATATATCCCAAACTAAACTTGTGATTCACCCACCAATCTAATACATTCCTACCACAATTATCTCCATATCAATTCACAGCAACAGTATTAATCCAGCATAATGTCAGCAAACATGAAACATTTTTACTCTCTTTTCTCTTTTTTTCATGGAGCTATTCTTTTATTAATTTGTATTTTAATTTTTGTGGGTCTATAGTATGTATATATATTTATTAGTTATATGGAATATTTTTATACAAGCATGCAATGTGTAAGAATCACATCAGAGTAAATGGGTAGTCATCACCTCAAGCATTTATTGTTTCTGTTTCTGTTATAAAAAGTTCAATTAGACTCTTTTAGTTATTTAAAATAAACAATAAAATATTGACTATATCACCTTATTGTGCTATCAAATTTGGGCCTTATTCATTCTTTCTAACTAAATTTTGTACCCATTAATCATCCCCACTCCCCTACCACTCTACTAATCTTCACAGCCTCTGGTAACCATCATTCGACTCTTTAACTCCATGAATTCAATTGTTTTAATTTTTAGCTCCCACAAATAAATGAGAACATGTGAAGTTTGTCTTTCTGTTCCTGACTTATTTCACTTAACATAATGATATCAGTTCCATCTATGTTGTTGCAAATGACAGGTTAACATTCTTTTTATAGCCAAATACTACACCACTGTATACATGTACCAAACTTTTTTCATCCATTTATCTATGGATGGACACCAGTTGCTTTCGAAACTTAGCTGTTGTGAACAGTGCTGCAGCGAACATGGGAGTGCAGTTACCTATTTGATATGCTGATTTCGTTTATTTTGGGTATATACCCAGTAATGGGATTGCTGGATCATAAGATTGCTGGATCAATTTTTAGTTTTATGAGGAACCTCCAAACTGTTCTTCATAGTGGCTGTACTAATTTACATTCTCACCAACAGTGTATAAGGGTTCCCTTTTCTCCACATTCTCGACAGTATTTGTTATTGCCTGTTTTTTGGATATATGCCAATTTAACTGAAGTGAGATGATATCTCATTGCAGCTTAGATTTGCATTTATCTTGTGATCAATGATGCTGAGCACCTTTTCATATACATGATTTCCATTTGTATATCTTATTTTGAAAAATGTCTGTTCACATCTTTTGCAAAAGGATAAAGGATTTGGTCCTTTATTCTGTTCATATGATGTGTCACAGTGATTGATTTGGATATGTTGAAACATCCTTGAATGCTGGAGTACATCTCACTTGGTCATGATGGATCATCTTTGTAATGTGTTGTTGAATTTGGTTTGCTAGTATTTCGTTGAGGATTTTTTCATCAATGTTCATCAGATATATTGGCCTGTAGTTTTCCTTTTCTGTTGTGTCTTTGTCTAGTTTTGGTATCAAGGCAAAATGCCCTCATAAAATGAGTTTGGAAATATTTCCTTGGCTTCTTTTTTTTTTTTTAATTGTTTTAGTAAGATTGATATTACTTGTTTAAACATTTGATAAAAGTCAGGAGTGAAGCCATCATGTCTGGGGCTTTTCTTTGCTGGGAGACTTAATTATGGCTTTGATCTCATTATTTGTTATTGGTCTGCTAGGGTTTTGTATATCTTCATGGTTCAGTTTTGGTAAGTTTTATATATCTAGGAACTTACCTTTTTTCTGGATTTTCAAATTTATTGGCATATAATTGTTCATAGTGGCCTCTAATAATCCTTTGACTTTCTGCAGTATCAGATGTAATGTTTCCTTTTTCATCTCTGATTTTATTTATTTGGGTCTTCTCTCTTTTTTTCTTAGTCTGCTAATGGTTTGTGAATTTTGTTTTTCGTTTCAAAGAACCAACTTTTTATTTCTTTGATATTTTGCTTTGTTTTTCTCTTTCAATTTCATTAATTTCTGCTTTGATCTTTATTTTCTTCTAGCTTTAGGTTTGGTTAGCTTTTACTTTTCTAGTTCTTTAAGATTTGTCATTAGATTGTTTATTTAAAGTTTTCTTCTTTATTAACATAGGCACTTTTACTAATAAACTTCCTTCTTACTACTCCTTTTGTTCCATCCCATAGATTTTGGCTGTTGTGTTTCCATTATCACTTATTTCAAGGAATTTTTCAGTTTACTTCTTAATCTTCTCATTGACCCATTAGTCATTCAGGAGCAGGTTTAATTTCCATGTGTTTAGATAGTTACCAAAATTCCTCTTGTACTTACTTCTGGTTTTATTCCATTGTGGTCAGAGAAGTTAATTGATACTATTTCAATTTTTTAATGTTTTCAGACTTGTTTTGTGGCCTCACATATGGCCTATCCTTGAGAATGATCCATGTTGCTGGGCAGGGTGGCTCACGCCTGTAATTCTAGCACTTTGGGAGGCCGAGGTGGGTGGATCACCTGAGGTCAGGAGTTGAAGAGAATGATCCATGTGCTGAGGAGAAGAATGTATATTCTGTATCCCTTGGATGAAATGATCTGTAAATATTTATTAGATACATTTGGTCCATAGTGAAGAGTAAATCTAATATTTCTTTCTTGATTTTTCTGTCTGGATGATGTGCACAATGCTGAAAGTGGGGTGTTGAAGTCTCCAGTTATTATTCTATTGGGGTCTTTCTCTTTAACTATAAGGATACTCACTTTACATATCAGGGCGCTCCAATGTTGGCTTCATATATATTTCCAATTATTTTATCCTCTTGCTGAATTGACACCTGTATCATGTAATGAATTTATTTGTCTCTTTTTATAGTTATATCTGACATAAGTATAGCTACTCCTCCTCTTCAGTTTCTATTTCCATGGAATTCCTTTTTCCATTCCTTTAAGTCTGTGTGTGTACCTTACAGGTAAAGTGTGTTTCTTGTAGATAGTAGATTATTGGGTCCTGGTTTTGTTTTTTTGTTTGTTTGTTTGTTTTTCTTAATCTGTTAAGCCACTCTATGTCTTCTGATAAGAGAGTTTAGGTCATTTATATTCAATGTTATTAATGATAAATAAGGACTTACTCTGTCATACTGTTATTTATTTTCTGGCTGTTTTGTAGTATTCTCTTCCTTCTTTTCTTCCTTTCTTCCTTTTCTCTGGTGATTTTCTCTGGCGATATCATTCAATTTTTTCCCTTTTATTTTTTGGGTATCTATTGTATGGTTTCAGGTTTGAGGTTTCCATGAAGCTTGCAAATAATATCTTATAACTCATTATTTTAAACTGTAAAAATTAAAACTGATTGTGTAAATGAAGAAGCAGAAAGAAAACTATTAAAAATTCTATCCTTGAACTTTGTCTCCCCAATTTTTAACTTCTTGTTATTTTTTATCTGATTTTGCCATGTCTTGAAATATTATTGGAGTTATTATTTTGATTGGTTCATCATTTCATTTTCTACTTAAGATATGAGTAGTTTAACTACCACAATTACAATATTACAATATTCTGTGTCTTTCTGTTTATTGTTATCAGTAAGTTTTCTGCTTTCAGAGTAACTTATTTTCCTTCAGACTGAAGAATTCCCTGTAGTATTTCTTGCAGGACAGGTCTGGTATTGATGAAATTCCACAGCTTTTGTTTGACTGGTGAAGTCTTTATTTCTTCACCAGTCAAACTCCTTCAGGTTTAAAGGATATTTTCAGTGGATATACTAGTCTAGGGTAAAAGTTTTTTTATCTTTAGCCCACTAAATGTGTCATGGCACTCTCTCCTGGTCTGTAATGTTTCCATGGAGAAGTCTGCTGTCAGACATATTGGAGCTCCAATATATATTTTCTCTTGCTGCTTTTAGGATCCTTTGTTTATTTTTAACCTCTGAAGTTTGATTATTAAATCCTTTGAGGTACTCCTCTTTGGGTTAAATATGCTTGGTGTTCTATAACCTTCTTGTACTTAAATATTGATATCTTTCTCTAGGTTTGTGAAGTTCTCTGTTATTATTCCTTTGAATAAACTTTCTACCCCTGTCTTTCTCTACCTACTCTTAGAATGGCCTCTTAAGCAATTTTGTAGATCTCATAGGAATGCTTCAATATTTTTCATTCTTTTTTCTTTTGTCACGTCTGACTGTGTATTTTCAAATAGCCTGTCTTCAAGCTCACTAATCCTTTCTTCTGCTTGATCAATTCTGCTATTAAGAGAATCTGATGTATTTCTCAGTATGTCAATTGCATTTTTCAGTCCCATATTTCTGCTTAACTCCTTTTAATTATTTCAACTTATTTGTTAAATTTTCTCTGATGGGATTCTGAATTCCTTCTCTGTGTTATCTTGAATATCTTTTAGTTTCCCCAAAGCAACATTTTTTTTTTTTTTTGAGACAGAGTCTTCCTCAAACTCCCAGCCTGGAGTGCAGTGGTGCCATCTCGGCTCACTGCAAACTCCGCCTCCCAGGTTCAAATTCTCCTGTCAGCCTCCAGAGTAGCTGGGATTACAGGCATGTCCCACCATGCCTGGCTAATTTTTGTTTGTTTGTTGTGTATTGTATTGTACAGTTGGTAGAGACAGGTTTCACCATTTAGCCAGGATGGTCTTGATCTCCTGACCTTGTGATCCACCCTCCTTGTCCTCCCAACGTGCTGGGATTACAGGCATGAGGCACCGCACCTGGCCACAGCAACTATTTTGAATTATCTGTCTGAAAGATCTCATATCTCTGTCTCTCTGAGACTGGCCCCTGGTACCTTATTTAATTCATTTGGTGAAGTAATGTTCTCCTGGATGGTCATTATGCTTGCGGATGTTCCTCAATGTCTAGGCATGGAAGAGTTAGGTATTTACTGTAGTCTTCACAATCAGGCTTGTCTGTACCCATCCTTCTTGGGAAGGCTTTCCATGTATTCAAAGGGACTTGGGTATTGTGATATAAGATTTTGGTCATTGCAGCCATATCTGCTTTAGGAGGAACTTCAAGTTCAGTAACATTGTAATTTTGCAGACTTGTAGAGGTACTGCCTTAGTGGTCTTGGATGAGATCTGGAAGAATTATCTGCATTACCAGACAGGGAGTGTTGTTTTTTTCCTTACATCCCCCCATGCAAAAGGAGCTCTCTCTCTCTCTCTCCCTCTGTACTGACCTTCCTGGAGCTTGAGGAGGAATGACACAACACCCCTGTGGCCACCACCACTGGGACTGCACTGGATCAGACCTGAAGCCAGCAAAGCACTAGATCACATGCTGCCTAAATCCACTGGCTCCAATCCTGGCACAGCTCTAGGCCTTGCCTAGGAGTTGCAGTCCTTGTATTCTAGACAGGTTTTCAACTTTATTTAGGACCCCAAAGCACTTTAGTACATGGTGGTGAGGCTTGCTGAAACTCAGTTTTCTACCTCTTGGATGTGCAATTACCCTATGGCTAGGGCTCGTCTAAATGTTGCCTCCATGAGCATCAGCTGAGTTCTGCTCAGTGTTGGCAGTTACCGTGATCAGCTGAGTTCTGCTCAGTGTTGGCAGTTATTGTGATCAGCTGAGTTCTGCTCAGTGTTGGCAGTTATCGTGATCACTCGATTTTTGGTTTTTAGGAAGATGCTTTTTTGTGTAGATAGTTGTCAAATTGGGTGTTCTTGAGAGGAGGATGATTGAGGGAGTCTTGTATTTAGCCATCTCACTCTGCCTCTCTCTCATGGAGCTATTTTTAAGTTTTCTTTTTCTCTTGCCCTCCTTTTCAATATGAATGCAAATTTTATTGAATGTATTTGCCATAAAATGGACTTTTACTGTTTTACCATCTTATTTTGCAAGTAATTTTTCTGGGACTATGAAAGGCAGAATTTTCTGTATCAAGAAGATAGGATGGCCTCTAGTTCCCATAAGTGATTGGCTTACTGAATAATTCTGTGGGCTGCCAGGAACGTGAAACCCATTAAGGATCAGGCAGAGTGCAGCTGGTCTGGTTGTCAGGAGAACTAGATGGATGAGAAATCTTTCTCATTAGGTTGCAGGGGGATATCTGGTAAAAACAACAAGACTCACAGCTTCAGGCCTTTGGGGCCCTGAGTGGCTCACAGATATCCAAGGAGGCAGCACATGGAATCATGGACCTTACAATACATAACTCCATACCAATTTGTCTAATCCAAGCCACGATTGTTGTAATAGTCTTATTAACTAATCTGAATAAAGTGGTCCCAAAGTTCCTGTTAAAATTTAAGTCAGATTGTGTCACGTCTCTGCTCAAAACTGTAAAATGCTTTCTCATCTCCATCAGAACAAGAACCAAAATTCTTAAATAGCTTTAAAAGCCTAACATTTGTTTTCTGGCTATGGCAATTTCTCTGACTTTGTTTTTTAATACTCTCTTTCACTCACTCACTTCGTTTTAGCCACACTGATCCCCATTCTTCCTGTTGAATTCTTTTAAAATATCCCCATATCAGGAACTGTGCTCCTGCTCTTCTTTCTGCCTTAAATGCTTTATACCCACTTCAAGTCTTTGTTTACTCATTCACCTGTTTTAGGTCTCTCTTCATATGCCATCTTTATAAAGAGGCCTCTTCAAACTTTTCTATTTTAAATTCTGTACATTCTTATATAGCACATTTAGCTATTTCAATACTTTATTTAATTCCCACACAGTTTTCACCATCTAAAATATTACATAATTATTTATGATGTGTTCCTCTGTCTACACTGAGATGTAGAGTACATGAGGACAGGCAGTTTGCCTATCAGTTCATTCTCATAACGTCATCACCTAAAACGAATGTTTGGTAGATTTGGGAACATGGTAAGTATTTGTTGAATAAAATAAATAAATAAACCTATCATTGTTTATTATTTTATTTATAAGATATAATATAAAAATTTTAAAAATTTTTCAAACATTGAACATGATTTTTCTCAAGAAACATAAAAATGTGTACTAAATTATGTTTTCTTTGTTTTCTACCAATTTCACACATGAGATCAGGCTTCTGAGAAAGTGACCCACAGGGGTTGGGAAACATAGGCTGGACATTACCCTTTGACATCAACTTTAGCCAATGAAAGGATCCGTCACATCATGTTTTGCACTTCAACTCAGTGATTCTTACAGCTTCTCCAAAGATCTTCAATGTGACCAAACTCCAATTTCTGGTGAAGCTGTCAGCGTCTCTGCAAGATCCCATGTTACTTTTGCATTTCCTCCTGCTCTGCCTTACATCCTGTTTTCTTTCACCATTACATCAAATTACATCTTTCAGGAAAAAGTTGACATATAAGTAATTACTCACACATAATTTCTATAGGGAAAACAAACTACAATACTCATATCCCATGACAGAATTTCTCCAAGCAAAATAAGTGGCTATTACTAGAAAGGAATATACAATCCAGTTGGCAGACTGGAAAGGACTGTACAATCTAGTTGGTAGCATAGTATACAAAATGTTAAATAACATAGAATCAGCAATTAGAGACTAAATCCATATTGAAAAACAGATAAAAGGAATAAGAATTGAAAAAAAGCAGGATAATTGTTACAGGTTGAATTCAACAGGGAATATTGATCTTAAAATATTTAAAGATGTGGATTGGAAGACCATAAATTTCAGGAAATTGCAGCCTGGAGAAAATCTTGAACCAGAGATATGTTATGAGAGTGCACCTGCATGAAAGAGAGATTGAGGACAATGAAGGAAAGGATTTCTTTTGGCTAATAATAAAAAAAGCAACTTAGAATGGGTAAGGTATATAGGTGGAATGCAAAGGGAGTTACTGAGGATAAGTGCTAAAGATACAATTAAAAAAAAATAGCTAGCTTCCCACATACAAAAGGAAATGATAAGTAGATTTTTTGGTACAATATGAACCTTTCTCCAAGATTTTCCATAATGTTCTCCTGACTTTACTCTCACTATGGGGTGTGTGTGTGTTTGTATTGTGTTGTGTGTATATACACATATTTCTACCAAAATAACATTATTCCTTTGAATTTTTTTGTTAGAATACAGTTTAGTCTAAAAATGGATATTTTAGTAGATGAATAAAATTGGGAGGCGTAAGTCTGCAACATGAGTCATTTCTGGTAACGTAAGCTCAGGAGAAAGGATAAAACAAAGAATTCTGTGCAGCTATGGAAGCTAATAACAGTCCAGGGACTTGAGAAACAATTGTGCCATGAATGAATGAAGGCCATGGAAAAGAATGCGAAAGGATGCAGGATACTCCATCTGTCTTACAGTGTTGCCCAGGAGCAACCTTGACATAGAATAAATGTAGTAAAAAAAATCTAGCAGTGAAAATAGATTGCAGGTAATATAAAAGCATATAAATAGTAGATAGCATTTCCTCTGTATACAGCGTAACTCATATACTTTTACTGTCTTGTCATAGATTAACAACTTGGCAAAAGCCTACAGTGGACAGTAAAATCCATGGAGCCAGCAACCATGATTGTTTTATTCATCACTATGTACCCAAATTTGGAACAGCACCTGTCACATAGAATTCAGCACCTATTTATTAAATCAATGGATTGATTATCTCAGGGGCTCTCAAACTTTCTCAGTTCACAGTAGTTTAGTAACCCAATAATTTTTCATGGCCTCTTTCAACAAAAAGAAACAACAGTTTATTAAATAACAAAAGGCCAAAAAGCTCTACATCTTAATAGCATTACTTTGGGGGCTAGAATTTCAACATATGAATTTGGAGGTGATACAAATATGCAGTCTGTAGCACTTTTCAAACTAGTAGTTTTCTTGATGTCCAACAGATACTGCTAAGTTTTCCTAGAAAATTAATGTATCTCTCAGTGCTCCTGACAGTTGCTACTTGGGAACCTAAGGTTTAACTTAAAATAAATGAAAAAGTTGTCCATTAAATTTTAAATTTCAGAATTTTTCCATAAAAAAATAAAGCCCTCTTTTGCATCTTCACTATAGAACAAAAAAAGGTACTAACAAAATTGTAAAAATTAAGACATATACCCTGAGTGATGTCACTGTTACTAATTACACTAAAATTTTAAAAGCTGTTTCCCAAAATAACAATTAATTGACCAATTCCAAGTTTTTCAAATTTTATTCATTAGACTTATAAACAGACTAAATATAACCTTTAAAAAAAAGTAAGGGCAGATTTTGGATATATAAATACTAAGATTGCTATTCTGTGACACAATACAGAAACACTACAGTTTCCAGCATTTCTGTTATCAAATAACATAGATTAGCCTTCAAAAGCAAAGCAAGGTACATTTACCTTCTTTAACTTCAAATATTTTAAAAAGTATTATTTTATTTATATATTTCATACAAGATAAAGAATTGATGTCATGTTGCTGGTTTCAGTGCCACTGTGTAGTATGTCTCCAAGGAGTCGGCAATTTACAATCCTGACTGCTCTCAGCTAAGCTGTGACTTACCAAACAGCACCAGAGGATAGGAAAATGCTTTTAACAACAGCACAAACATGTTTACACTTCAGCATAGAGCTTTTACCGATGTTCTTCTTAGGTACTCAAGGTAACAATTTTCCACAGATCATAGTTCTAAATAATGACGTGTTAATTTTCTAGCATTATTCAGACAAAATCAACAAATTATAAGATAGCATAGAAGGAGGGATAAATTTGAGAGGAGAGTGTAGTAAAAATATAAAAGCTAGTTTTCATATAGATTGTCAGCCTAGTTTATTGTAAACAAATTCTTATTTATCTCTATTGTCGGCCACACAGTATTGAAAACAGGGATGGTTATTCAATTCTACTCAATGACTTAGTAATAAACAGTCTATAGTAATGTGAAAGTTATTTAATGTCCTCTAATTCTGACTAAAAATAGAATCATGTTTACAATTATGTGAATGAATCTAAGTCTAAGAAGGATGTTAGCCCAGTTTAAGTAGTTTCTCTTTATTTCTGGAACCTTTAAAGAGACATCACATCAAAACATAAAACCTGTCTGTCAGCTGGAGCCATTATAAGTGGGATAGATTTTCTCTCTTGCACATTGTTCAACCATAAACATCCAATGTGGGAAGATATTGAAGATTCACGTGGTTATTTCTAGTTTCATTGCACCTGCATTACTTTGTGGATCAGGTCTTTCTTGAGCAGAGTAAAATAAATCATTGACTTACTGTCATACTTTGGTAAAGAAAGGTATAAGACAATGGGTATCTCCTGTTACCGTGTTCATTTGAAAAAACTGAAATACTTTCTGCCTTTTTTGGGGGATTTTATTATTGGTCTAAACATTTTGTTTTCCTTTGCTAGATTTTTAAAAATCATTTTTTATTATTTTCTAACACTTATCTCCCCAGGCATTAATTATCCATGACTTCTAATATATAATGTGATCCTTGAAGATACTTTTCAAATATATATTTCCCTTATGATGATTTTATTCCTTCTATATTTGTTTATGCTTGATCATCTACAGTGTCTCAGAAAGATGGGTTTCAATATCAAGGTCTTCTCCATTGGCCATCCACCACCTAAAGATGATTCCTTCAACAGCAGAGGTATTTCTTTAGTTTAGGTTTTACATTATGCATTATGAATTAGAGGTGGATTTTTGTTTGTTTCATTTTGTTTTGTTCTGTTTTAATACAGCTTTGTAGTGAATCACACTAAATGACATTTACGGTTGAGGCTTCAGGATTGGGTCTAGTTGACAATACTACCGAATGTTAACATATATGCTAGAATTAAGGTCAAATTATGATTTTTTTTCAGAAGTGCTTATAAAATACAAGTTAGTTTTAAAATAATTTCTTTGTAATTCAAAGATTAGAAAAAAATATATTAATTTTCAAATGCCTACTATGATTTTTCACAGCAAGCTACTTGTCTGTTTTCTTTGGACCAGTGACCTGACTGGGAAGATATTCTGACAGCAACGGTAGAGGCACAAGAGAGCACACCCAAATACAAAAGCATATTAAGCATTGACCAAAGGCATTTTTAACTTTCCCATTCACTTTCTTCAGGCAAAGCTGTATAAAATTGTAGTGCCCCATGGAAAGTAGGGGGAAGGCAAATTAAATAATTTTGAACAATAATATAATTAAGTGAAAGGGATATATATCCTCAAAAGGAATAGATATTCATTTTGAGCCAGGATGGTAGTTTGGAGTAGGTGACAGAGATCAACATGGAGAGAATTGTAAGACTGATGATATTTAGAGAGAGATATAGATAGAATTAGGGAGTGGCTATGATGACTCTGGGAGAAGATTTGTTGAGAAGGTGCCAAGCAATATTCCTGGGATATAACTAGAATAACTTGATTGTCTTCTGTAGGCCTCCACAGAGCAAACAGTGGAAAAGAGGAGGGTAGTTTTATGGGTGGCGGTGCAAGGTTATAAATAACTGTCATCATTTTAATGATTTTTTATCATTATTATTGTTGTTATTACCAATTTCAAAAATTGATGAGTATGCAGTGCTATATTTCCCATGCTTGGTGCAATAAACTGAATTTTTATGTCTCCCTAAAATGTATACATTGAAGTCTAATCCCAAGTGATGGTATTTGGAGGTGGCCTGCAGGAGGTGATTGGGTCATGAAGGTGGAGCCCTCATGAATGGGATTAGTGCCCTATAAAAGAAACGTCATAGAGCTCCCTCACCTTCTACCATGTGAGGACACAGTAAAAAGACGGTCCTCTGTGAACCAGAAAGTGAGCCTTCATCAGACATCAAATCTGCCAATGCCTTGATCAGAGAATTTCTACCCTCCAGAACTGTGACAAATAAATGTTTGTTGTTAAGCCACCCAATCTATGATATTTGTGTTATAGCAGTCCAAACAGTCTAAGACACTTGGGCATAAATCTATTTAAAGACCCTAAAATCACTCAGCTTGTCCAGGGCTACCATTTCTTTCCATCAACCAACAGTTCCTGTAGTATTGTTCATTCACCCATCCCTACCATCTTTGTACTGCCATGGTCACCCACCAGTAAATATTATTGCACCTATTTACCATGTAGAAGTTGCCTTAGATCCCATTTTCATCTTCTCTTATAAAATTTTATGTGTGTATGTGGACATAAACAGATACATGTATTTTTGAGTTAATTGTCCTAGTTTTTGTACTGGAGACATACTTTCACTATCATCCTCTAATTAATTATTTTCAGACTAGTAAATTGGTTTGATCTTAACTCCAGGTTTAATTGTCAAAAATATGTTGTTTCCAATATTTCTGCCTGGGTTTATCAATTGCATCCATAAAGCAAGTACTACAGCATCTCCCATACCAAATCCAGGCATTGAGATACTCTACCCCACACTGACCTCCGCACCCTGGAGCCCTACTTGTTCAGGAGATAGAATTGAAAAAAACACATACATAAATTGATATAGATTTAAATTTTTTATTTTTAAATGTATCAAAATGGTTTCTATTTTGACAAAAGCCTAAAACATTAAATACTTTGAACTGCATTTAGGTAAAATATAAAAATAAAAAATGTTTTTACTATGATAACTGTAAACTGTTATTACTATGATAATTTTACTATGATAATTGTGATAATATACTCAGCCTAGAAATCAAAATGAGGATTAAAAAACAGGATCAGGAAAATAAGGGTTGCTTCCACTTAAAATGTTATTACTACTGCAGTACTTAAATTGCCCTTACATATGTTAATGGGCTGCACCATTTAGCTCAGTACTAGTGCAAGTGCATCTAGATCTCACACACACACACACACACACACACACACGCAGACTGGCACATGCACATACAATTTTTGACAGATTATTTAGCATTTTCAGCACAGCTGCACTGAGTATTTATTAATTGCCTATAAAATCAGCAAAATATGTTCAGTAAGAGCCAGCTTGGCATATATTGTACATAATCACACATTTGAGCTACACAGTTGTTTATGTCATTTTATAATCATGCTAATAATTACCAGATAACTAAATTATTCTATGAACTATAAATGTTATATTTAATTACTTTCTCAATTTTTACATGTTGCCATGGAGATTAAATTGCTAATTCAATCCATAAATTCAGTTCTTTTATAATATCCATCTGTATCAATATGAATGTGGAATGAATTAATAAAACTGGGAAGCATGTGCAAACAAGTTAGCATTTTCTTGATATGGTTTCTATTCACATAGTTTCTATAGGATGCTGTGAAAATTTATCAGGTTCTCTTTAACATCTTCAAAGCATTCCTGAGTGCTGAAAATTAAAGGAAGAGAAATAAAATAAATCTTTCATAAGATACAATTTCCACCTTCTGTCAGGAACTAACTGATTAGAAAACTCTTTATAGGTTAAACCAATCATTACATTTTTATGATTCTATGTGTTTCTAAACATAAAAAATAAAGCTTTCTCACTATAATCTATCCCAATACAGTAAATACTACCACGGTCCATGACAGTCTGTGTAATAATTTATCACATATATTTTTTGGGTTTTGTTTTACAGTATCTTTTTATATGGCTGAAATTTTCCTAGGAACATTTCTTCATCCAAAATGGTTTAAATATTAAAAGCATCTTGAGATAAACACTGCATGTGTGCCAATCTTTTCCATAAAACATCCAGCATTCATATTATAAAATTTTGAATATAAGAAATTTGGGTTTTTAAAATGAATTGCTCTTCTATTAGGTAGCAGGTAGTGGGAGTATCCAAAAAAAAAAAAAACACACTTGGAATATCACTTGAATATTCTGATTGTATTGAGAAAATTAAAAATGCATTATAACAAATCTTGAACTTTTGTGTACAAAAAGATAATGTGTCAGTATCCTTCTGGAGTGACAAAATCCTCTAAGGTTTTTGGGTTTATCTGTCCACTATATATTTGGGAAGATATTCATGCTAAAATGTCCCAGTCCATTCTAGGATTACTTATAAATAGACAAAGTCTAAGACACTAGAAATGCTCCAATTTTGATTGAGTTAGATACACATAAATGCCATCTATTGATTCATTCATATTCATTTATGCAATTGTTAATTCAACATGAATTTAGAAAATGCCTGATAAAGTAACATAGTTGTTAAAATGTTACTATCACTATAGATATTTCTCCAGTATACAACTGAATATTCAGAGAGTAATACCAGCATAGTGCTCCAGGTTTCAAGGGAAACCTGGGGAAAGGATGTTAAGTGAATGCAAGAAACCATAGTAGGAGATGGAATTTTATTAACATCACAATATAAATAAGAAAATAAAAAATTCAAAAGAGGAGAAATTTAAATTATTTCAAGCTCCTGGAAAGGCAAGGTTTTCCCTTTGTAAAACTGAGAGCTCTATATAGTAATATGTAATTAAATATCAAAACATGTGACCAAATCATTCCAGATAACATTAAATCTTCCCTGGATTATTGATAAAGCCTCCCACCTGGTTGTTTTCATCCTAGTCTATGCCTTCCCAAGACAAACTCTAGACAGAAATTGGAGACATTTTTCTAGAGCACAGATGTATTTACTGGCATTCCACTTCTATTTTCCAAGTTTTCTCTAGAATTAACTCTAACGCCATTAATATGGCATGAAAGTTAATTCTGAATGATATCTTTGCTTAGCTCTCTGTTTTCCTATTTTAGCACTTTCTCCTTACCCTTTATCTATATCTTTTATTTAGCTTCTGGTTCTCTACACTTATAATCCCTTCTTTCAAAAAATATTTTCCTCCTTTTCGTGGATAGTTTCTAGTTAAGCCACTTGTCACTAATTAGGAATCACTCCTTAAGAAAATGTTCCCTATGTCTTGAAATTGTATTAGGCGCCTTTCCTTTGTCCTTTTGTAATACTGTGCTTTACCCATGATAGTATAGACCATAATGAATTTTCTTTCTTTGTCTATTTTCTCTGTAAGACCATAATTTCTTTGAGGGCTTGAATTTCTCAGCTCTGGTATTAAGTTTCTCACAGTCTTAGATAATAAGCAAATGCATAGTATTATTCATTATTCAAGAAATATTAAAATAAAAATAACTTCCTTCACAAGATTAAAGATTCTTGAATCTAAAGCCTAAATCTTTAAAGAAAGTAAATATTTAATTTAAATGTCATCTTCCACACTTAACGAACTTTATCTAGTCTCAATTATATAATCCATGTATAAGGCTAAAATATGAGGGGAAATGTTAGACAATGCAGATTATAATTAATTTTGCATCTAATCAATATATAACTAAGTTAACAAGTTTTCATAGAAAAGTAGGCTTACCGTTAAAATTCAAAATCAGGATACTAACAAGATTCTTCTGTATTTCATTTGTATTTTAGCTTAAATTCGGAAAAGAGAAGAAAATTGCAAGGAAACAAGATATAAAAGCACCATGACATAGTTAAAATAATTTTTAAGAATTATCTATTTTGCCAATAAAAATATCAATTAAAATTGTTTAATACTATTGAAAGTTATCTTTATATATATATCCACACATATAGACACGTTATGGTAATGCTGATTGATTAATATTTGTTATTCACATTATGGATCTAATAAATTCTCAATCTTAGCTTTTTCCCCTCCTAATCTTTACCCTTCTTAGATACTATTTTCTTCATTGTTTTCTAAAAAATCTGACAAACTGCCAAATGTTCCTGGAGGCTTCTCTGTGGTGTGGGAAGACAGCCACTCTCAGCCAGCCCTGCAACTTTGATATTGATGCATCTCTTCAGAGGCTGCAGTGAAGATAAATTACCAGTTGTCATTTTTCTAAAGTATGCTTTTTAGCTTTTCAGACTACAGTAAATGAATAAGATGACTTAAAATGGTAATAAATTGGGGTTTATCATTATGCCATCTCTGCAGTGGCGTGTCAATATCAAAGGGCACACTAGCAAAGAAAACCACTATTACTAAACTTCAAGCTGAGATACACCTTACCTAATAACTGAGAGAAAACAAAATCAAGCATCATCAGGGGAATGGCAAGTGATCAGCAAGAAAATTAAGACGTGAAAGGGAACACATAAAGATTTGCAAAAAGGCAAATTTGGTTTAAATTTAAGTCCATAAAGGACTTTTAAAGTGCACCTGACAATTCAGGTGCTTAGATTGAAATAAGAGTTCTCATTATGAACTCAATTTGTGCAAATTTATATCTGTTGCATAGTTGGTTCTCAATAAATACTGCTGTAATAGTTCAGATAAGTATGAGTTTCTACGATGGACCTATTTAGTGAAAGTCTTGGTGACCTCTTTGGAAAGCAGCCATGCTAAATGAAAAGCAGAAAATTTTGAGTGTAATACAATGACATTTATTGAATCATTGGAGGCCAAATTTATGGATGTATATCTGATTCCTGAGCAAGAAGAGCTGCAAATGGAAACAGAAAGGGCTATTTCACCAAAAACTCTATGAAATCAGGGACATAGGAAATATTTCTTTGGGTCTAATGTAAAGCAAGTAGAGTGAGAGAGAGAAATTATTCTAATGTTAGTGGTTAGATTGTAACCACTCTGTTTCAAGAGCACCAGAGTAAAGAACGCAAATTTGGTATGTATTGGAGAGATGCAGTAACCTTTATTGAAAAACTTAGGTCACATGAGTTTCTCTTTATGGTAGGAGGCCACATTATTGATAGGAATAGCTAGTTTTATGTACATTGAACAATAAGAGGAACATGTCCAGGGCAAACTCCCATTCACAACTGCTACAAAGAGAATGAAATACCTAGGAATACAACTAACAAAGAATGTAAACGACCTCTTCAAGGAGAACTAAAAACCACTGCTCAAGGAAATAAGAGAGGACACAAACAAATGGAAAAACATTCCATGCTCATGGTTAGGAAGAATCAATATCATGAAAATGGCCATAGTGCCCAAAGTATGAATATAGATTCAAGGCTATTCTCCTCAAGCTACCAATGACCTTCTTCAAAGAACGGGAAAAAACCACCTTAAACTTCATATGGAATCAAAAGAGAGCCCACATAGCCAAGGCAATCCTAAGCAAAAAGAATAAAGCTGGAGGCATCAGGCTACCTGACTTCAAACTATGCTACAAGGCTACAGTAATCAAAACAGCATGGCACTGTTGCTGAAACAGAGATATAGACCAATTGAACAGAACAGAGGCCTCAGAGGCAACACCACACATCTATAACCATCTGATCTTTAACAAACATGACAAAAACAAGCAATAGGGAAAGGATTTCCTGTTTAATAAATGGTGTTGGAAAAACTGACTAGCCATGTGCAGAAAGCGGAAACTGGACCCCTTCCTGATACCTTACAATAAAATTAACTCCAGATGGATTAAAGACTTAAATATAAGACCTAACATCATAAAAATTCTAGAAGAAAACCTAGGCAAAACCATTCAGGACATAGGCATAGGCAAGGACTTCATGACTAAAACACCAAAAGCATTGGCAATAAAAGCCAAAGTAGACAAATGGGATCTAATTAGACACCGGAGCTTCTGTACAGCAAAAGAAATAATAATTAGAGTGAACCGGCAACCAACAGAATGGGAAAAAAAATTTGCACTCTACCCATCTGACAAAGGGTTAATATCTGGAATCTACAAAGAACTAAAACAGATTTACAAGAAAAGAAAACAAATAAACCCATTCAAAAGTAGGTGAAGGATATGAACAGACACTTTTGAAAAGAAGACATATATGAGGCCAACAAACCTGAAAAAATGTTCATCATCACTGATTATTAGAGAAATGCAAATCAAAACCACATTGAGATACCATCTCACGCCAGTTAGAATGGCGATCACTAAAAGTTCTGGAGACAACAGATGCTGGAGAGGATGTGGAGAAATAGGAACACTTGTACACTGTTGGTGGGAGTGTGAATTGGTTCAACCATTGCAGAAGACAGTGTGGTGATTCCTCAAGGATCTAGAAATAGAAATATCATTTGATCCAGCAATCCCATTACTGAGTATATACCCTAAGGACTATAAATCATTCTATTATAAACACACGTGCACACATATGTTCACTGTGGCACTGTTTACAGTAGCAAAGACCTAGAACCAACCCAAATGCCCATCAGTGTTAGACTGGACAGGGAAAATGTGGCACATATACACCATAGAGTATTATGCAGCCATAAAATACAATGAATTCGTGTTTTTTGTAGGGATATAGATGAATCTGGAAACCATCATTCTCAGCAAACTGTCAAAAGAACAGAAAATCAAACACCACATTTCTCACTCATAGGTGGGTGTTGAACAATGAGAATACATGGACACAGGGAGAGGAGCATCACACACTGGTGTCTGTTGTTGGGGGGCAAATGGAGGGACAGTGGAAGGTGGGGAGGTTGGGGAGGGATAACATGGGGAGAAATGCCAGATGTAGGTGACAGGGGATGGAGGCAGCAAACTACCTGCAATATATGTACCTATGCAACAATCCTGCATGATCTGCACATGTGCACCAGAACCTAAAGTACAATAAGAAAAAAAGAGTAACAGGTCTGACATAGTAAAAGCTCAATAACTAACAGCATCATATCTTTTCTTCTATTTGCCTATACTCCATCAATGATTTTATTACTTCTCATAACTTTAAACACCATCTGTAATCCTGGGACTCAGGATGTATTTTGGAGGTAAAATTAACAGAAATAGTCTGGACTGGCTATAGATGGTGGTGGAAAAGGAGAAGTTAAACATGACTCCAAAGATTTGTATTTGACCAAAACAAAGAATTGAATACCCATTTACTGAAATGAAAAAAAAAAAAAAAGCCTGCTGTTGATAATGTTTTGAGGTAAAAGCAAGATTTCAGGTTGGAATATACTGTGTGATATACTTGATTAGACAATCAAGTGTCTATTAGACAATCAAGTATTATAAACTCAAGCTGAATCTGGAGTTGAATATAGTAGTCAGTGCTAGATATAAATTTGGAATTCATCAAATATGAGAATAAGACCACCAAAATAAAAAAAGGTATGTTGATAAGAGACAAGAAAAGTTCCCCAAATCTGAGCACTAGGCTATTCAAAGTTTTAGAGGTCTGAGAGGTGAGAAGGAATCAGCAAAGGCAAATAGCCATAGTGATGTTAAAAAATAAATAAAATAAAATAAAATAAAACAAAGGAGAATGCATTATAGTAAAATCCAAGTAGGAGAAAGTGATCAAGCTCTAACAAATGCTGCTCATCTAGGAAGATAATTTCTCCCAATCAGTCATTGAAGCCACCAAGGTAAAAAATCACTGGTGACATTGATAAGTCATGGCTGACTGATCTATACTGTGCCTTTGTTAAAGTTAAGGGAAAAATGCTACTTCCACTGGGTAGATAAAGATCCATATTAGGGTGCATGGTATGATGAGTAAAGCACAAGCTAGATTTCACCTTCCGTTTACTACGTACACTTGAGTAGTGAGACTATGCAGAGCGAGCTACATCCACTTAGATAAAAGTGATTTCAGTTATATGGTGGGTCTGAGAAAATTGTTAGGGTAGATTGAAGAGAGAATATGGTGAGATAAATTAGAAACATAAATGTGGAATAATTATGGAAAGGAAATTTTTGCTATTAAAAGAGAGAAATAGGGTAGTAGTTGGAAAGGTAGAAGTATCAAATAAAGATTTTATTTTTAAAATTCAGCAGATGTTGCCAGTGTCCTATCCACATAGCAAACTCATTTTTGTGGTACACACTGGGAGCTTCCTGTTGCAACTCTATCCTCTTCCTGAGGGCTTTTGCTCACTGCGGGAGCATGCACATTCGGTTGGGATGGGCTGGAGAATACTGTCTTAGCAGGCACTGCTAAAATTACTCAACAAGCATGGGTGGGAATTGGTAAGTAAGTATCCTACTGTCCTAAGTTATTTTTATGGCTAATGTTCAAACTCACGAATCTTCCTAGATTGTATTAAAAATAATAACTTATGTTGTGTAGTAGAGTAATTCATTGCAGTTTGTGGTACTTGGAATATCAATATTCACCCAGTAATAGTGTTTCTCTCCATTCCAATATCATAGAACACCACAAATAGTTTGCTTTACATTTTGCAAACACAGTATATTATTCTGCTTCAGGGATACATCAGATTTTGCCTTGTATCCTATTCAGTTTGTGAGGACTAGGCTTCTCACCAACACACTGAATATTTTGATTCACTCACCACTGGAACTTGGAGACTGGGGGGTAGTGAGCGCCTTGGTGCCTTGGGAATACTCAAGGATGGAAGATAAATCCTGTCATAAAACCTTTCATCTCAGTGATGTTTCTGTGAATATAGTATTCTGAGCCAGGCTGAAAAAAAATTTCCCATAAAAGGAACATCCCTAAATGATGCAAAACTGTAAATTCAATCTATTTAATTATACATTTTTACTAATTGATATACATGTGTTGTGGCATTGTAAAATGTATTGTTAATGATAATTAACAATATGCAACAGTATAAATTAAACACAAATACTTTGACAATTTCAAAGCCATAGTTTTATTTATACTTCAAAAAAAATAGATTAGGAAAAACGTATTTTTAAAAAGTATTTACACATAGCAGGGACAAACATACATTCAAAGATTATATGTTACACTAATAACAAATAAGAGTGGTTTTTTCCAAAACACAAGATGTCAAGAGTTTAAAATATTGAATTCACATGATACTAAACAAAATATAAATGTTTAATGTTAATTAAAATAGCACTGTTTAAGTAAAGAATCTAAGCACTTCTTTCTGTTTTTAAATCATTGTTACCCGATTGATTTAAAATGTAGTTTATAGAGAACCATATCTATGACATAAGCAGCATCAGGAATTGGGAAACTACTTTCAGATATGAATGCTAAATACAATATTTTGAAAACTGTAAGTTCTTAACTTTGATTTTAATACTTACTATAAAATTTTATCCTCAATTATTATATTTAGTGAATTTTCATCTGATTGTTCTCTCTTGCCCTGGGAGCTGAACTGTTTTTACTTCATCAAATATTAAAAATATAAATTATTCATTGAGTTAGAAATATAAACACATTAGCAAAATATCTGAAGGAGTATTTTTGTCCTTAACATTTAATATTTACACACTTTATTGCTAGTAATTTAACTAAGCTGGACTCTACTTTTCAGAAGGATGATTTAATAGAGTTTTGAATTATAAGTAATATGCTTATATATGAAAATATATGCCAGATCTGAGAACAGGTAAAATAAGAAAATATAAGAGTATTTATATCATATGAAGAGATACTATCTAATATCATATACATATCTATGTGGTATGTAAATGTAAACAAATGCTATAATTTGTGGTACAAAAATCTGTGGGCTTACACTGCAAAACTAGGAGATAGGTGTTAATTAGTATTGTTTCCCTCTTCTACCTTATTAGCTTCAAAAGAGACATACTTTTCACCTTGTCAGTTTGAACATGGTTGTATTTTATCACCTTTGGTTTGGATAAATAATTAATAATGAGTAGATCATTTTTGTTCAAATGTTGTTTATTATATTTTTATTGTTTCAAATTTTGGAAATTTACTTACTTTACATGCAAAATAACATACTTCTACTAAAAGTATGTGTTGAACATGAAAGGCACTAAAAATAAAGCTTTTCCATTCGTATCTAACAATATGTTTCATTCATCTTTATTACAAGAAAAAAATTTTCCAATTTAATTTAAGGTGTAACTGAGGATATCTTTTAGTTTGATGAAATTAAGCAAAATGCATAAGCATCTAAGTCTCAACAACTTGAAATAAATTTAGGTAATATTCCAGGAGGCTATACTCTTCCATTTGCATCTTCCTAAATGTGGGTGGATAGGAAAACTTCAGTAATGTCTCTTTATATTTTAATTAAGTATTTTGTCCCCATAGAAGCTAAAAACCTAGGCTGATTGTTATTAGCAATCAAATTTTGGCTATAAAGAAAAGAGTAAAAATATTTCAAGCCTCTTCAAATTTAGAATAACATAATTCATCACCAAAATGCAGTGATCCTTCTGGGATCAACACATGAACATCTACTCAGATTATCATCCTGTATGCCATATTCTGACCCTGCCTATTGTTTAAAAGTTCCTAGGTGTTGAAGTAAGAATGCGCCTGAATTTTCATCTTCATAACAGCCATGGAAAGGGCCTAAATCCTCCAAATAATTTACTTATCTGTAAAAGTGGAATAATTGTATCTTTTTTGACAACACATTCTATTGGTAAGATACTCTCAAACATTTTCATGTAGGGGAACTTAGCAATGTCTAAATAAACTACATCTACATTTGTCCTTTGATCCAGGAATCTCACTTGGAGACATTTATCCTTAAGATGAACATCAGCAAATACTAAGCAACAAATGCAAAAATATATATGGAATTACCTGGTTTTTATAACATTGGCATTTTTGAGGGATACTGGTCAGGTATTTTGTGGAATGTTTCTCAGTTGAAATTTGTCTGATTTTTACGTGTTGGTTATGGGTTTTGATAAGAAAGACCACAGATGTAAAGTGTCAATTTCTTCATTTCTTATTAAGTCGACATACTATCAAAATGACTTCTCTCAATTGATGTTGACTTCTCTTGATCACCAGGCTGAGGTAGTGTTTTCAGGTTTCTTCACTAAGTTACTAACTTCTTCCCTTTATCCACACTGCATACTTTGGAAGGAAGTCCTTATGTGCAAACCAGACCCAAGGAGTAGAGAGTTATGCCTCTTTCTTGAGGATGGAGTATCTAAATTTGAAATTTATTTGAAATTCTTCTGCACAGATTTATTTCTTCTCTTCCATTTATTTATTCAATAATTGATTTATTTCAGCATGGACTGGTGGATATTTGTTTTTGTGATTTCAGTTATAATTCAATTCTGCCTTACTGACATTGTTGCTCTGATTGTTCCAGCTCTGGCCAGATCTTTCAGTGAGCTCCTGTGTCCCATGTGCTTATTGCCATCACTCACATTGTGTGTGGGGTTTGCGTGTGTGTGTGTGTGTATGTGTGTGATCATTCCTTTCTTACTCTTAGGCTCTACAAAATGCTTCATGCTTGTCTTGTTTATTTCCTGCTACAGTCCTAGAATCATCCATTTCCCCAAGTTATCCAGTTCCTTTACTGAAGAATGGTATTTGAAACCAAGATTTGGGTACTATATATGCTTGCTGCTACTAGGGTATGGTTGTTTCTAGGCCCTCTCAGCTAAGAGCAAGAAAATAGATTTGTGTATACTAACCCATGTGTATGCAAATATCTGTAAATATTTTTCTATGATGCCATCTCTGTGTTATGCTAAACATGAGTGCATACCATTTCCAATCCTAATCCATCGCCTCATAGATTATGCTAGCTTTTAACCCTCACTTATTTCTAAATTCCCATCCCAACGGTAAGAAACGTAGCTCCCACCTCCACCATACATTTATTTACAATTATTCCATCTAAGTATACATGTGTAGCAGTATCAAAATGTTACTTTGACCTCCTACAGTTAGAGACAACTTGATAAGTTAGAGCACCATGCTTATGTATAGTTGGAATTGCATTTAGGGATACAGACCCTATCCATTTTTAGAATTACTTAGGTAAGCACCTTTACTCCCCACTCCTTTCAATAAGGTTATTTCATATATTTGTTATACAGTTAAATTATGTTTCCATATTCTGCATTCCATACTGGTATACCTGACCTCCTAAATTATTTTATTATTTGTATACATTAAGTTTACTCTTTGTGATAAAAAGTTCTATCATGCTTGGTAAATACATGGCTTTTTCTCCCCCAATTAAAATGTTATACAATACAGTTTCACCTCCCTAAAAAATCCTATGTGCTTCACCTATTCAATCTTCTCAACTTCCAAAAGCAAGTGGCAGTACTGATTTTTGATATGTCTATAGTTTTGCCTTTTCTAGAATGCTGTATAAGTAGAATCATATAACATATACCTTTTTAGAACTGACTCCTTTCATATAGCAATATGCATTTAAAATTCGTTCATGTCTTTTCATAGTTTAACAGCTCATTTTTTATCATTAAATAATATTACATTGTATGAAGTCATCACAGTTTGTATATTCATTCACAAAGAAAATGGTAGCTGCTTCCAGTTTGGGATCTATATAAATAAGATTGCTATAAACATTCACTTGCAAGCTTTTATGTGGACATAGCATTTCAAATCAGCTGGGTAGATAGCTAAGAAAGAGATTGCTGGATCTTATGGTAGGATTTTAAGAAACTATCAAATGGCTTTCCAACATGTCTATAGTCTTGAATGTCCACCAGCAATGATGACAATCCCTGTTGCTCTGCAATCTCTCCAGCAACTATCATTGTCAGTTTCAGGGATTTTAGATGTTCTAACAGGTGTGTAATGACATCTTGTTGTTTTAAGTTGAAGCTCTCTAATGATAAATGATATAAAGCATATTTTCATATACTTATTGACCATCTATATATCTTCTTCACTGAGATGTTATTCAGATGTTTTACCCATTTTTAAACTGAATTTTTTTAATTGTTAAGTTTAAAAACTTCGTTGTATATTTGGATATGCTTGTGTGTAAGTTCTTTATCACATTTATATTTTCAGATATTTTCTCTCAGTTTACGACTTGACTTTCATTCTGATAACAGTATTTTCCACAGAGTAGAGGTTTTAAATTTTAATAAAGTTCAAACTCTGTACAACATGAAGTTCAAGTATTTATTTTTTTGTTAATTTTATATTCCACGAAGTGACTGAATAGTTTGAATATTTATGTTAGGTTTATCACTGATTTCCTTTTGTTTTCTAGTTTTACAATTATCTCATCTGAAAATAGTTTTACTATTTTTGCAATCCTAATTCTTCACATTGTTTTATCTTGTCTGATTACATTGACTAATAAATCCAATACAATGCTAGGTAGTGAAGGAGATAATGGGCATTCTTGCTTTGTCCATACACATTTTAATTACCTATTAACAATTTACCAACTTATTACATTATCTAATTGATATTAACTTTACTTAATAAAACTTAATAATTAAAATTATCTGTCATCATATTATTATGATTGTCTCAAATATAGAGTGAAATGTACTACCCTATTTGACAAACTATAATTATTGTTCTATATATGGCACCTCTCTTGTTTTATTTATTTATGTTTGAAATCCTGTTCTTTGTTCTAATTTTATTCTCTCATATGCAAATACTTTACTGTATTGAATTAATATCCTCATATTTTTTTGTCCATTAAAAATATGCCAGGATGTCTTGAGAATATTTTAAATACACATAAATTGTCCCTTGTTGGCACCATAGTCTGCCTCTTACTTTATTCATTAAGCACTGTGTTTTAGAAGTTTCTGGTCCTACTAAGTTTACACCCAGCTTGTGTTTCTAATTTTTTTAGAGGTCTAAAGCATTTATCTACCAAAATTTATTTGCACAATTTCCACATAGAGACAACAAGATCAATTTCAACTCTCACTTCATCATATTTGGCTTCTTTCACCCTATTTGTGACATATAGAGTCAGATGTGAAATAAGTATCTATGGAATATAAATATAAATAACTTATAATGTACTGAAATGCTGCACATCAAAATGGGCTTACCAGTGTAAACTCCCACAAACACTGCATGATTGTTTGAGTTTTCCAAAATTCTTACTACCACTTGGCACTATTTTTAAGTATATATGATGTGTGTGTGTGTGTGTGTGTGTGTGTGTGTGTGTTTTGGTTACTTTTTATGTAGTTTCTATTTTTTTTCACTTCTGCTTGACCGTGATGTTTAATTTTATGTGTCAGCTTGGCTAGGCCAAAATAGGAGATATTTGGTAAGACATTATTCTATATATTTATGTGAAGGTATTTTTCAGAGAGAATTAACATTTAAACTAGTAGAATTTTAGCAAAGAAAAGTGTCCTTCATAATGTGAATGGACCTCAAACAATCATTCGAAGACCTTAAGACAAAAGTGAACTCCCCTGAAGAGGAGATAATAATTCCAGAAGAATAAAACTGTATCTTTAGACTCAAACTGCATCTCTTCTTTATGTCTTTAGTCTGCCAGCCTACCTTATAGGTTTTGGGCTTGCCAGCCTCCATATCATTAGTCAATTCCTTATATAATCTCTCTCTCTCTCTGTGTGTGTTTTATATAGATAGATGGATAGATAGATATAGATATAGATATAGATGTAGATGATATAGATATAGATATAGATATAGATATACACACACCCCACCCTGTGTTTTACTGGTTTTGTTTCTCTGGAGAACACTGACTAATAAACTAACTTTCATAATATTTTTAGTGGCCAATATATTTGTATTTAATATTTTTGGTAATCCTTAATATAATCAAAATTCTTTCAGGTGTTCTATTATGGCAAGTCTATGAGAAATTAATTCATTTTTCTTTTTTTTTGACCTTTATCAATTATGTTTCTTAGAATTAATTTCTTCACGCATTGTGAAAATGTCTTACCTTTGATTTGAAGTTCTTTGTTTTTCCTTATTTTTCCTTTTTGTTCTCTCATCTGCTTTCATTCTATCCATTTTGGAATTGCTTTCACCTGGTTCCCTGTCACTCAGTCTAAAACTAGGTCTTACATGTAAATTCCAAACCTAAGATGACATTGAGGGTAGATACCAGGACCTCGTCACCAGCCTCCTCTAAGGTATACCATTTTATACAGGACATTGTTCAGTCAATGCCATAAGAGTTTGATTTGTTTGTTTGTTTATTGCTCCCAGCCCTACTACTACCATTCTTGCTTTTTAGCCGTGATCTTAGTTCTAATGCCCCACTTTCTGATAAGCAATGTTGTACTTGTTACCCTATGGGAATCAAACATCAATCTATCTTTGCTTGCTTAAAGACTTGCCAGAAAAGCCCAAGCTTGAGCCTTTCCCTGGACTCTGTTTCTTGTCCGCAGTCTGAGTGAATAATTTATTGCTTCTAGCCATGGTAGGGTAAGTTTCAAAACTCTTAACGTAGAAACGTTCACCATCTTTAAAACAGGCACCACTGACAGGCTCAAATGAATAAAAAACAAATAAATTAGTAAACATTAAAAATAGGATTATATTTACACTTTAGAACTGTTAAGAGAGAGGTTAGTGGAATATAGTAGGCAAGAAGAAATCATAATTTGACAGCTACCTAGGATGTGTTTTATCATCTTTGAGTTTAGAAAGAACTAGTGGAGAATGTGGGTTTTTAAGAACTGCATGAAAGAGGGATAAAAAGAGAGCTGAGTATGCTAACAAAGCAAAGAATTCATTTTACCATATTACTCTAAGTATTAGTATTTACTTCTTGGTTAGTTTTGTAGCAGTTTGCCTTATGATGTTCTCTATCTGGCTTAGGTAAGCATTTCTGAAGTTACAAAGTCTGTAAGATGTTTTGATGAAAGGTTAAAAAGGCCTTTTTATACTAGAGTTTCAGAATTGTTTTATTTTAATTAATCTTTTTCCCTTGCTTCCAGAAAGAAAAAAAAAAAACCTGCATAATAATACCTACTGTCAGACTTTTCTATCGAGAGAAAAATAATACAACCTAGTGGAAAACACAGCTGATGCCCTTCACTGCCTTAAAACTTGTAAGGTAAATAAATTCTAAGGATACATTAGATATATAGTTAAACTAGGCAGTAGTAACAAGTTATGGGGAAAAACAATAAACCTGACATATACTGTTTTCTTTGTCTTGCTTTATCACTGATAATTCTCCAGAGATAGCCATCTCTGGACATCAGGGTTGCTTTGACAAAAGCTGGATTAAGAGACTATCTGGCTGAGATCTTGGACCAGATGATCTTAAAGAGTTCTTAAAACCGTGACATTATATGATGCTTTGTATCAGGCACTGTAATGTGGTGGAAAGAACAAGAAATTTTAAGTAATATGATGTAAATTTCATTTCTGGTTTGTCATTTACTAGTAGTGTAAACCTGAAATTCATGAACCTCAATCTCCTAGTTTTTAAAATGTGAATAACAATACTGTCTGTTGTGAAAATATATTGAAAGAACAAATATAAATCACACACTAAAAATGAATTACAGTCCGGGTGCGGTAGCTCAATGCCTATAATCCCGGGACTTTGGGAGGCTGAGGTGGGCGAATCACTTGAGGTCAGGAATTCAAAACCAGCCTGGCCACCGTGATGAAACCCCATCTATACTGAAAATACAAAACTTCGCTGGGCATGGTGGTGTGTGCCTGTAGTCACAGCTACTCAGGAGGCAGAAGCATGAGAATCACTTGACCCCGTGAGGCAGAGGTTGCAGTTAAAGAGTTATATTTCCTCTTTTCTATAAATTAGAAGCTGACTGGAGAAAATTTTAGATTATTGTGGTGTTTTTAAGGTATTGAAATATAATTTAAACATGCTAAAACACAATCACTTCACTTATGAATCAGCTAATGGAAAACACACATTTGCCTAGTTTCTCAGTATCTGTCTCTCAGTCTCTGTCTCAACAACACAGCATACTTACCTTGAAGGATTATTTTAACAGGGTATCTCCACCTCCTTCCTTTTTTGGCAATAGCTCGATTTTGAAACTAATAAAGTTTTCTTTATTTACCATGAAAATTACCACTTTAGACTCATTGCAATTTTTATTACATGAACTGATGGCTTTTATGCTATATAATGTAAAGATCAATAAAGAAATTTTTAAAATATGCACGTACACTTAATAAACTAGTTTCCGTTAGAAATACCCATGGCTCTTGTTCATCAAAATTTTGCACCAAGAGTTGCTGATTAATTCAGCTCCTTTGATGTGATGGCCAAAAAAGCTTGCCAGTGTAGCATTTATTCTGGTTGACAACAATGAATAGTCACTGGCACGCTAATTTATGGCTTTTAAAAATGTATGATTTGCTGTAAAGTTACAAAAATTCTACTGAATATGGTATGCAATGACCATCTCATTACTATATCAAAACAATTTTGATACCTATTTCTCTACCAATATAGGAAACTTTTTTTCTTGGATACCCTTTTATAAGAATTGGTAAAGTTTTTGCATATTAAACTGAAATTTCACTTGTAGTATGTATTTTGAATCTAGTTAACTGCTGGTTGTTATTTAAATTAAGTTATAGTATTGTTTGAAATCAGCAGAAGAAACGCATTGAGCTGCTTTCAGAGTGGCAAAACTTTCAAAAACCTTCATAAAGAAAATACTTGAACTAACAAAAAGTTAATTATTAGATGGCGGAAACAAAGCAAAAACTAAGAGACACTAGATTATAATAAAATGACAATACTATAATTTAATTTAATTTTCATAACAGTTACTACTGTTCCTATTTTCACAGATGAAGACATTGAGATAGAGTGAAACTAAACAACTTGCCAAAGGCCAACCTCATACTAAATACTGGAGCTGGGATTCAACTCAGTAAATCTGGCCCTGGAATGTATTATTGTATGTTCTATGCAGCCTGATATTAGTAGCACAAAATTTTGATTACAAAATATATGTGAAAATATCTCTCATATTTCCTGGCACATGATAACGTCTGATGAATCTGAATTTAAATTACCTTCAAGAATCATACAAAATCAAAGCTTCTCTGAATAACATCATCTTTCATGGAGATTTTTATGACCAGTTTGATAATTTCTCCTTCTTAGTTTCTGAAAATAATGAGGAGAAACTTGTTTAGTGTAAAGAGAAGTGGTTGAGGACTTCTAGCTTCTGGTCTAAGAGGTAAAGAACTTGGAAGTTGTCCCTCCTGTCTCACAAGAACAAAGCTGAACAAACTGAATCAACAACGCTTCTTAGACCCATCGGAGAACTGGCTTACACGGCCAACTTCTGACTCCACAGCTCGTGATACAGACAGGCCGATACGGAAAAGCACGGGTTTCTAGGAGCAGAAGCCCAGGAGCGGGAGCCTGCAGCTGGAACTAATGTCAGTCAGATCACTTTAAGTTATAATTGATGAATTGCTGTAGATTCAGGATAGACTAACTTGACAGTTAAAAAAAACTCTGAAAAAGCCCTAGTATTTGAGTGGAGGGGGCATACTCATGTCAGTTTTACCTCCGGGAATCTTACCAGGCTCTCACTGTGAAGACTGAAGAAAAATCCCCTTATATTCTGGCAGGAATAGAGGGAAAATAATTGTTTTGAAATAGTAAACTAAAAATAAAATTGTAAGTCACCCAACCACTGATCAAAATCCCCCTTGGCCAAGGGAACTACAGAGAAATCTTGAAAACTGAGTTTCTAGACATCATAAAATGGAAAGTCTCACAAGCCTCGTTATAACCTCTCCCTTTTGTAGTTTAGACACAACAACTGACCAGCATTAATATTAAAATAGAGATCGTAATACTGACAGCACAAACTCTTTGTGGCAATAAAATACTGAATTATAAACAAGGACCAAGGCCATGCCAGGCAAAGCATAGGTCATCCATCCCTACACTTAAAGAATAAACTATGTTCCAACTGCCACGAGTTTTTCTTTTTCTCTTGCAGCCAAACAAGCACTGTCCTTGAGATAAGCAATATTAAAACAATTGTAGCTCACCAGCAGATGCTGGCTAACCAACCCCCTTCTTCTGCAAGCCATAACTGTTAGGTTGCTGCAAAAATAACTACATGTGTTTGCAATTACTAATACAGCTTTAACTGGACAAGAGACTAATTGCAGTAACTCAAAAGAAAACCACTGAATGGTTCTGGCCTGTTTACAGAGGCCAGAATGCCTCATGTCCCTGCTTCATCTTTTGATGGATAGGGCCTAATTGTGACATTTAAATAGTAAGTCATCCCCCCAAAGTGAACATGGTCGTATGTTACATGCATTTGTTCAGTACTCATACATCAGGACTAACTTCATGAATATTCATAGCTCTTCCTGTAACATTCTGGATATAGTATACCTGACCAACCTGTTCAGCTTAAATTCCTATTTTACCCCCTTCTCTCTCAAAGCATGTGCCTAACAGTCTGCCAGAGGCTATGCTTTTCAGCCTTTCAGAACTGTCACCCTTCAGGCTATAATCCTTTATAAGAAATAGTCTCCTTTCCAAATGTATAAAATATGTGATTTTTTAAGTTAACAAAATGTACCTTTGTTCTTAAAAGGGCTTGCCCTCAGGGATTGTTTTCTTTTGCCTTTTTTTTTTTTTTAATTAGAGCCTAACCCAGTAGGGTTTTACCAAAGACCAACCTGGAGGAAGAAAAATATTCAACTCAGGTTGACTTAATAACTGACACCAACTAATCATCAGAGAAATGCAAATCAAAACCAAGATGAGATCTTACCTCTCTCCTGTTAGAATGGTCATTATGAAAAAGACAAAAAATTAAGTGTTGGCGGGAATGTGGAGAAAAGGAAACCCTTACACACTGTTGGTAGAAATGTAAATCAGTACAGCCAGTATGAAGAACAGTATGGATGTTCCTCAAAAAACTAAAAATAGAACTACTATATTATCTAGCAATCCCACTTCTAGGTATATATCCAAAAGAAAAGAATTTAGCACAGCAAATCCTCAAATAACATCATGTTGTTCAACATCATTTTATTAGAAAGGGGCCACTGTCTCTGTGGAGTTTGCACATTCTCCCCATGCCTGCCTGAGTTTTCTCCAGGTATTCTGATTCATCCCAAGATGTGAATATGATGTTCATTTGTGTGTCTAAATGGTCTCAGTGTGGGTGAATGCAGCGGTGTGTGAGTGTGCCCGGTGATAGGACAACGTCCTGTCTGGAGTTGGCTCCCACCTTGTGCCCTGAGCTGTTGGGATAGGCTCTGGCCACCAGCAATCCTGAACTAGAATAATCAGGTAAATAATTACCTTACATGTTTTAATTAATACTTTTTAAAATGTATATATAGCTTACATTTATTTCAATGTTTAATATCAAAAGTATTTGGGGCTTTTTATTTAGAAGTTTAGTGATTTTTTTTATGACCAGAAATATGCCATAGAAACTTAACTCATTTATATCAATTAGCCCATGGTAAAATTGATTTTGTTATATGTTGTTTTCTTTAAATTTGCAATTTCCAAAAACCTATCAACGACATTGAGGGCTTACTGTACATTGAAGAGACATCTGTACTCTTGTGTTCATTGTAGAATTAAATCCACAGTAGCCAAGATAAGGAATCAACCTAAGAGTCCATCAACAGATACAGAGATCAAGAAAATGTGGTATATGTGCACAATGGAATACCATTAAGCCTTGAAAAAGAAGGAAATTCTGTCATTTGTGACAATGTGGATTGAACTATTACATATATTACATATATAACAAATTCAATGGGGCAAAAGGAAACTAACACCTAATATTAATAAGAGGGCTGTAGATCACCCCTCATTTACATATCATATTAACGCAGGAATAAGATAACAGGAGAGCCAGAAACAAAGACACAGTAGGAAATTTTAGGCTCCTACATTACAGCCACAACTAACAACAAACAAAGCCAAAATTCTAACCAGATAAGCATAAATATTACACTAAAGGCTCATATACCTTACTTCCTTTTACCTGATTTACAGTTATAAATGTGGTAGAAATGAATCCAATATATAATCACTTCAAATGTGAATAATATGAATATGCCAATTAAAAGATAGACTGCCAATGTCGATCTAAAAAAACAAATGAGACTCAACTATACATTATTTATAAGAAAGATAAATAGTTAAGTTGAAAATTTGTGTTGTTCGAGGAAAAATTACTTATTCATCCTTCTTAATATTTACTTTTTCCTTATTAATTATTGCAATATTTTTATATCTGGCACATTCTTTAAAATACTTCACATCACGAATAATAGAAACCCAGCTCAAACTGGTTAAAGCAGTGAAGTGAACATTCCAGACCTTGGAATCTATTTATCTAAAACCTCAGGTCTAAAACCTTGGCCTCAACTCAGAGCTCAAACTGAATCATGGGAAGCTGGTTTCCGTCTCTGTCTACTTCATTTCCCCTATGTGATTTCATTCTCAAACAGATTTTAAGAGGGCTGACAAAAGTACTCGATTCAGACTCAACCAGAAATAGTGAGATTATTTTCCCCCACCAAACTCATTTTCTTTCGTTGCTCCATATGACTTAGGTAGCCATCCTTAAACCCAATGTAGTAGCCTAAAGAGTGTAATATACTGTGTGGATTCAGTCTATGTGGAATAACTGCCACTGGAAACACTTGAGACAAGTGGGAGGAACGTGTGATCTTCTGAAGGGAAATATGGGTACAGTTTCTAAGACAAGGGTCATGGAAGCTGGACTGCTTCATGTAGTTGAAATAGAGCATCAGGAATATGTTTCTACATTGTATTCAGTTTATTCATTGTTCCTTTCCACATGGATTCTAATATGTTACTGGGAAATTGAACTTCTTTAAACCAAATCATTGAACTGAAAGAATATGAATTACACTGAATTGAAGAGGTGGAAATTAGAGACTTCTCCTCACTGCATATTTTGCAGGTAATAGCAATAGGAAAGATTAAGGGAATAAACTGGTTTTTCATTCATCCTCCAATTTAAAATAAGCTGTAAACAAGGAGCAATATAAAAACAAGTAATAATCATCTAAAGTATGACAGTTTTTTTTTCCCCTAGCATCTCTGATTTTAAAGTTGCCAAAGAATAGGGGCTTTCTTTGTTCATTAGTTTTTGAGCTTTTTGCCATAATGCTGCCATATTTTGCTGTGGTAGTTCTATATAATAGTAATAAATCTTTCACAAAGAAAATACATGGAAGGACAATTATAAGCACTTCAGAAACATCTCTTGACATTTTGAGAATGAGATTCACGTTAGGTTCACCCTCTTCTCCATTTAGGTATGACCTTTTCATATCAAGAGATTATATCAGAAAGGTACTGCATGTCGGCAATGGCTAATTAAATCATCTTATTGAAAGTGAGATAGGAAGGAAGAGAAAAATAGGAGAAAATGAGCATATATTAGCCTCCAATAAACACATATTGCATTTCATTTTTCCAACCTAATCAAAAGATGCAAAATATTTCTTGCTTCTGAAATGAAGCATAATCATATTTTACTTACTGAACATCAAGTTGCCTAATATGGGAAGATGTCTGTTACAAACACCAAAGGAACATTTGATTCTTGTCAAATGTATGAACAAAATAATTGTCTTCCCTAAAGACTGAATTTCCCTAGCATTTATACATCTCAGAAAATTTAGAACTTCATTCTTAAACTGCTATGTCACAAAAGTTTAAAAACTAACTAAATATATAACATGGAAACATTATTGATGCGACTTCATTGTCTGGAGCAATAGCTAAGTTTCATCATCTTATGCTGAAAAGATTAACGACACAGACACATGCACATAGAGAAGGTTAAGAAGCAGAAAATTTAATAGACAAAAACAGTATATAATGAGAGAGAGAGAGAGCTTTCTCATACAGAGAAAGCGGGGCGCCCAAGAGGGTTTTCGGATTTGGGGTGAGATGCCATTGATTTCGTAGGGGGGCTTGAGGAGACAGTGTTTGATTTACATAGAGCCCAGGGGATTGGTTTGACCAGGTGTGCCACTTACATAGCCAGAGAAGAAACTGGCCCTCCTACCCTAATCTTTTATTATGTAAATGTGGCCAATACCTGTATGGCACCATAACACCCCAACACTGGCTACAAAGAAAAGGGAGGGGGGAATCCCATGTTGAAACATACCTGGCTTCCAGGTACAGCTTGCAGCATTTACACATGCAAGCTTCCAGCTTGCTTTTCTACACTTGCTTGCAGCTCGATTTTTCAGGCTGTTCTTTGCTCGAAAAGAAATGGTTTGGGGTGCTTTTTATTAAAGGAAAATTCCATTGAGAACCCTTTCCCCCTCACTAACTGCCTAAAATAATTTCCTTTTAACTCCTATGTTATTATGGGAAAAGAGTTATTAACAAAGTCAGAAATTAATGTCAATTACACTTCCATTGTCATTCATAATTGTTGGCTTAATATGAGGTATTCCCACTTTATAAAGGACCATCGCCTAATTTTAAAAAGCATAAAAAAGCAGTTTCATATTTTTTATGAAATTTTCAGTTATGGTTAATTATATTTCATAATGTCATTTTTAAAGAATATAACTAAGCTAACAATATTCTATAATAGAATTATAGAGTAGTATAAATTTGATTTTGTTTTGTTTCTGAGCAAGTGCTATCTTTGGCTAAAATTTATGCTTTAGAAAGTTACATTTTAATAATGCAAAATTACTCAGTCAGTGAGGATGCATCTGAATTTTAATCCTTGTTCTAGAAAGACCGCAAACTAGGTTGTGACTACTGATTAAAGTTTATAGCGCTCAATGACTGTTGTATGGCTGGTCACAGTATAAAATAATTATTGGTTCCAGAGGCCACTGCACGGCTCCTGCATTTGCTCCCCTCATAGTTTCTCTCTCTTCCTCAACCAGTCTGAACTTTGGCCTTTCACATATATAACAAAACTATATAACAAAACATAATAGGATAATTAATAACTGTCTAGTTTTTGTATTAGACTACTAGCTCTAGGCAGAAGAGATGAGGTCATTCTACAGAAACATAGCTGCAGGGATTCTGATCCTATTGAAAAATGAGCAGAGAGTATTCAAGGAAGAGTGGGCATACAGATAATCCAATATATTAAAGAACTTTACTAAAATCTTCCTAGAATAAGATATAAAGGCCATGAAATAAGCTATAGCAGAACAAAACTTCAACTCATGGCCACATTTGATAAATTCAGCAAGCAATAAAGATACTCTTTTCTCCTGTCTTTTTTTATGTAGAAAAATTGAAAATACATGGATAAATAAATATGGAGACACAGAAGCAGATTAGTAAGTTTGGATATATGCACAGCCCACCTCTTAGAGAGTCATTTTGATGTTATTAACTAAAATTAATACCATTCTATATAAGAAAGTGGTCGAGGTTTATTCATGTTGAACAATGCATTCTAATGCATTTTGGAATTTAACATCTATGTGTTGAGTACCTATCATAGGAACTATTCAGCAAAATAGACAAATAGATGGTTCAACAATTGAAAAAAAGGACATCCTTGTCCTCCTGGAACAGTAGGATCTGAAGAACATCTAACAATTCTGAAGCTATTCAGAATATACTTAGGGTTTTAAAATAATGTGCCATAAGAACATTAATAAAGAACAGGTTAACTTCAACTAACATAATATATATAATCTCTCATTAGGTAGTGATATTAATATAATTTTGGGAAAAACAATGACCAGCACTCCATAAATTATATTTAGTAGAATATCAATATCTCAAGTTATAAATACATATTCTAAGATACCGGTGTTTTATAGTTAAGTGTTTTAATGTTAAATAAGAAATGATTTCTGCTCTCCTATGTATTAAAAGAAAATCTTCAAACATAAAGTTTTACAGCAACAAATTAAATTTTAAAATTTCAGCATTTGACAAATTTATCTGTTCAGAGAAATTTTTTTTTCAAATTGTCTATTTAAAATCTCAGTGGATCACTGTTTCATTACATATAGTTTAGAGTATTATGAGTTTTTAAATGTAGGTATGTTTTTACTATTAACTCTGCCTACCAGCTTGTAAAGATGCTGCGGCAAAGAGCTGTCAAATCTTTTCAAGGAAAAGAGCACTGCCCTCGTCAAGAAACAAGGCTCTACCATTGAATTCTTGAATAATCTTTTTCTTTCTTCCCAACTTGGATTTTGAGTTCAAGGTGTGCATGTATAGGTTTGTTATCTGGGTAAATTGTGTGTTGTGGGGGTTTAGTGTACAGATAATTTTGTCACCCAGGTAATCAGCATAATACCTGATAGGCAGTGTTTCAATCCTCACTGTTCTCTCACCATCTACCCTCAAGTTGGCCACAGTGTCTATTGGTCCGTTGTGTAATTTTAGACCAATCAAATTTTTATAGACAATTAATTTACCTATTAAATGGAAGTTTAGAATGTTCAAATAAAAATCGTATCTAGCTCATAACAATTTCTCCTCTACCATTTTTATATTAAAACACTAAACAAAACAAAACTGATAGGAATGCAAAATTGCCATTAGTCATCTTATTTTTAGGTAAAACAAACTTTCTACTTTACAAAATTAGGGCATTCCACTAAATGGTTTCTAGCATGTTTTTATAGCCATGATACTAAAAGAAACAAAACAAAACAAAAACCTGTTGATTATAAAAATCTTTAATGCTTGGGGAATAGAGAAATGTCCATTAGTCTAACGTGTAATCAATCTGTAAATTATGTTTGAAGTGTGTCATTTTCCACTAAAAAAACAAAACACTAAATTTCTTTTAACTAAAGACATTATTGAATGTAAAAAGCACCATTACTTTACAGACCATGAGTAAAGAAAAAACATCTCCAGTTAAATGAAATAATACAATTGACTGAAAGATGCATCCCTATTTCAAAGATGTTAAAATGGGGGGAAAACGTGCTACTTAGAACAATGGATAAATGTGTATACATATAACTGGAGGAAGAAAACCTGAAATAATTTTCTTTGAACTTTGTAACATCTCTTATAACACATTTTTTGCAAAGCCACTTTCTCAAGGAGCCATTATAATATCCTTACTGTTTGAAAAGACTTAAAAACAGTTTTTTAAATAAGGCCAACTACTCCTTGGTATCAACCTTAAAACATTTATGTTCAGCTGAAACTCCTAAATCCCATCATTTGGAAAATGAATAAGTGGTATAATTCTCTTCAAAATACAATCACTAATGTCTGAAGATTCTGATGATGAGTGGGTCCTGTTGTGCTAGGTAAAACTACAAATACAATTCTACAAAATCATAACAGTTACAATAACAAAGTCAGATAATTGATTTTATATCTACATGTAGCCCTCAGACAACTGAAAATTCACTCAAGTGGCTCAAAGAAACTGAGAGTTAGCTTCCGTGGTATCAAAATAACTTCTCTTTTCAAAGTAAAATTCAAATTAATTTAAATTGTTATTAAATTCCAGGCCTGTTGGAATTAATCTACCAGAAGAGGCATATAATCAGATACCTGTGTGTGTTTGTGTATAAAATGTGTGCATGTGTGTGTGTGGTGAATGAATGAATAACTACTTCTAGCTTCTCCTTAAAAACCTGGCTTGAAATTTTAATCCTAATTACCTCCAAATAGAAAATAAACATAGCTATATTTCATTCTAGTGGCAGAGATGACTAACTATTCACCAAAACTTGTACTTCCTCTGCCATAGATGAGTGCCTTGATCTATTTGGGCTGCTAGTACAAAGCACCATAAACTGAGTAGTTTATAAACAACAGAAAATTATTTCTCAAGTTCAAGATAAGGCACCTGCCAATTCACCGTCTGATGAGAGCCAGTTTCCTGGTTCACAGATGGTGACTTCTCCCTGTGTTGTCACAGGATGGAAGGGCCAAGGCAGCTCTTGGGTGCCCCTTTTATAAGGGCACTAATCCTATTCATAAGGGTTCTACCCTCATGACCTAACCACCTCTCAAAGGCCATGCCTACTAATAGCATCAACTAGGTATTAGATTTCAATACATGAATTTTGTGGGGAAACAAATGTCAGCTATTACTGAGTACTCGCTGGGAAGCAACTGCCCATCCTAAAGGTACATTTTCAAACCCTCACCAAATCCATGTGAGAGAAAGTGAGTTATATATTGTTCGTAGGCTGAGTGAATTAAGAAGCAGGCATGGCTTCCCACTGTATATTCTTCCCTTTACTTTTCATATTCAGAGGACCCTGAGGCCCTAGGGGGTGGACAGATCATAAGATGGAAACTGACACTGACCAGGAACACCTATATCATGCTGTTACTTGTGCGAGAAATGTGCTAAATCACTGAAATGTTGGGCTTTATTACTTATGGGAGCTAGTGTTCCTTAGACAATACTATTCCTATTGCAAACAGACAACAATAAAAATGAGATTATACTACTCACTCTCTGATGATTACATTTTATTTTATATATTTGCAGAATTTCAGCACAGTGCTTTTTCATTTAAACATTAATATGTAAATGTCAATTCAGTAATCTATTTTTATAATAATTTGTTGGATACGTCACATATGCTTCTTGATATAAATTTGTTTTATTTAATCGTACCAATGTTTTATAACTATTGTTTGCTTGTCTATGTGTTCTACATTTAATGCATTCAAGATATTTTACAACATAAGCTGAAAGAACTGTCTCATATTTCTATATCTATGCTTTGTATATTGTCTAACAACAAAACCTTAAAAAATTGATTTTTTTAATCAATTTAAAAAATTGATTAAAAAATTGATTTTTTAATTTTTAAGGCACATTTTAACTTTGGATTTCTCTCTTTCCTAATTATAAATATTCAATTTATGTGACACAGAGTTTGAAATGTATTACTAATCTCTAAATACGCCAGGAAAATATTCAGTCTTGCATAAGCTGCATAAAATTTTCTGTTGATTTGTATAGATTTACTTATTATATGTTTATCATTATTACCTGTTTGGGTCACTTTTGAATTGGATATCTATTTTATGAAACAACCATTACTTAATTAATTGTGCATAAACCAGTAACTCCAGACAGCTCTATAATTACACAACATGTAATTTATTTTAAATAAACAATACTACCAGATTCTCAGTAAGGTTTACATTTTTATTTTTATTAAGTATTTTTATTGTATAATATAGTACCCAACATTTAAATCTAACTGTTAAATATTCTGTAAAGTATTGTAAATTATTCACCATCAAATCAGTCTTTTTAAATTTATTTATTTTTACTTTATTTATTTTGATACAAGGTCTCGTTCCAGCACCCAGGTTGGAGCACAATGGCATGATCATGGCTCATTATAGCCTCAACCTCCTAGGATCAAGCAATCCTCCTACCTCAGCCTCCTGAGTAGCTGAGGCTATAGGCCACATGTGGGTAACTTTTTTATTTTTATTTTTTATAGACATGGAGATTCACTATTTTACCTAGGCTGGTCTCAAACTCCTGGGCTTAAGCAACTTTTTCACCTCGGCCTCCCAAAGTGCTGGGATTACAGGCATGAGCCACCACACCTGGCCTCTTTTTATTTTAGATCACTGTTTTAAATTCTTTAAGTAAATGTTGATGATCTTAGTAAAGATTTTTGTATCTCCAGCACTGCTTTTTTTCTTTAAAATTAGTATGAAAACTTGATGCATATAATTTAGTCACTTGAATAAAATGACCTGTTTAATATTTTATCAAAAAGGAATGTAAATGTGCATGTTATAAATATTTTACATACCCCCTAAATAATGTTTTAATAGAATAAAAGTGATACATCTTTAACATCCACTCCTTGTATTACTTTTTTAAAGTATTCCTATTTTCTTTATTTTATGTCTGTGCTATCCATTCCATAAAGGAATTCAGTAATGAGATTCTGTAGTAACAAAATCATTTCTGCTAAAGAAGACTAGCAATCGAAATTTCTGTACATGCATTCTAGTTTCAAAAATTATCTGTCAAATAAAATTGCAGTGCTTATAAATCTAGCTATTACCAAATTTTGAATGACAATACATCAATAATATGAAACACCAGTGTTTTGTTTTGTTTTGGATCATTTTACTTTTGCATCACAGTACATGCTAAATTCACTTTCATCTCCAGTATCTTTCTTCTTTCAGTAGAAGTAGAGAAACTCTGTTGGTTTTTGTATATTTTGGCCAAATTAAGTTGAATTCTCTTTGTGAACAAAATCTAAAACTATGGGCAGGGCACGGTGGCACACACCTGTCACTCCAGCACTTTGGGAGGTTGAGGTGGGCGGATCACTTGAGGTCAGGAATTCGAGACCAGCCTGGCCAACATGGTGAAACTCCATCTTAAATAGTTGACTGTGGTGGCGCATCCCTGTAATCCCACCTACTCGGGAGGCTAAGACAGGAGAATTGCTTGACCCTGGGAGGTGGGGGTTGCAGTGAGCCGAGATTGTGCCACTGCACTCTGGCCTGAATGATAGAGCAAGAGTTTGTACAAAAAAAAACCAAAAATACACTAATGGAAAGTCTCTTTGTGAACAAAATTCACAAATATGAATAAAATAAATCTGGGTAATAGTTTTATAATTCGTAAACATATATTGAAAAGAAAAGCAAAATTAGAGATGCTTAAAGCAGTTTGGAAACTCACTAATAATTGTATGGCTTTCCATAAGAATTAAGTCCTGTAGTAAAGAATTGCTGAGAGAAAAATCTAGAAAGTGGTTGCTCTTATCTCTTCAGTGGAGAAATGGCTTATGGTTACCTTAAAAATTGGTACAGTGAATTTAATATGATTATCTCTCTCAGAAAAAAAAACTTAAAATATATAACTCTCTCTATTAACATCTGTAAGTTGCTCCAGAAGTAGAAGATCAAAACAAAATCTCTGCCAACAACTTGAGGGTGGTATTAATTAGCTATGTGGTTTAGGCTTTTCTAATTGATAATTTATATGTTTATTGTTATTTTTAAGTGTAGTAAACAATAAGATTTGAAAGGAAAAATAATTTTTTTTTTTTTTGAGACAGAGTCTTACTATGTCACCCAGGCTGGAGTGCAATGCTGAGTTCTTGGCTGACTGCAACCTCTGCCTCCCGGGTTCAAGTGATTCTCCTGCCTCAGCCTCCTGAGTGGAGATGAGTGCCATCATGTCCAGCTAATTTTTGTGTTTTTAGTAGAGATGGGGTTTCACCATGTTGGCCAGGCTGGTCTCAAACTCCTGATCTCGTGATCTGCCCACCTCAGCCCCACAAAGTGCAGGGATTACAGAATGCCTCATGTTCCAGTGCAGGGTGACCTAGGCTCTGTTACCATAAACATTGTGCTTAAGGACATAAAACTCCTTCATAGCGCTATGACATAGCCAGACTTGTAGGCTCCTTGTAAGCTCCATGTTCCACTAGCCGTACATAGATAATAAGCTAAAGATAACTACATGTTCTTGCTTTGTGAAACTCCCAAACTGCCACTGCTATCAATCCATAGGATGACATACCAGTTCCGGCTCACTGATTCAGCTCCGGCTCACTGATTCACTCCACCATCACGTCACCCTCTCCCCACCATCACTCCACCCCTACCCTATAGATCAAAGTGACTGTAATCAATAAACAATGTGGATGATCAGAGCTTGGGGCCTTCACTGTCTCCTCCAGAGTAATGAGTGATGGCCCCCTGTTCCCACTATCTCTCTTAATCTGTCTTTTTCTCATTCCTTTGTCACCATCAAACACGGGGTACCCACGGGTGATGTAGGGCTGGTTCCCTACATTCTGGCACCCAAAGTATGGGGCTCATATATATAATAATAAATACTTTACATTTATTTTGATCTTTATAATTTCTGAAGTCTCTCTCATATGTCTTCACATTTAATTTAAATACTAATCAAAGTATAATTTTTCTCATAGAAGTTTTATTTTTATTTACTTATTTTTGAAACAGAGTCTCACTCTGTCACCCATGCTGGAGTGCAGTGGTGCGATCTCAGCTCACTGCAATCTCTGCCTCCTGGGTTCAAGTGATTCTCCTGCCTCAGCCTCTTGAGTAGCTGGGATTACAGGCGTGTGCTGTAGGGACAGGTGTGAGCCCTCTGTGAGCCACCTTGCTTGCCTGAAAGGAAGTTTATTTACTGAGCGCAGATGTAATAGTGAGTAACAGCAATTAAATATCAATTGCACTCAGGGTCTGCACCAAACTTGGTTCTTAATGTCAGCAGTCAAATTCTAACGATTCCATTTTTGAGTCCAGAGGCACAATAGCCTGGAGGAATATGGGGTGATTGAAAGGGGTAGGGTTACGATGAGCAAGTCTGGACTCCAAACTGGATTTTCCGTAAGACTTTAATAAAACCAACAAAATAGAACAATAACAAAAGTTAAAAGTTATTAAGAAGCTGTTCCCATTATTCCTAGTTTTGAGCAAACTCAGATATCTTCTTCTGCCTTAGTTGCAACATGTTTAATTCCCTAGGAGGCTTCAACAAATCATTCTAAAAAACCAAATAGCAATTCTAAAAAGTAAGAAGAAAAAGCTGTACTTTGTGAATTGAATAAAAGTAACATAATATGATAACTCTCTGTTTTACAATGGCTGAACCATAATGTATTCATATGGGTAAAGTTGTCTATTTAACCCTGAATTAAGAGTTAAATATAAATTGATAAAGATATTCAAGCATAAATTCATAAAATATGCTAGCACCTAGGTGAACAAATTAATATTAGTATTATTAATTTGCAAAATGTTATACTATCAGTGGCACCAGAACAACAGTATTTTATGACCTAACTCGTTTTACAACCACTAAGCCTACTACTTTAAAAGCTTCTATGAAGGGGGGTACTGTGGCTACACCTGTAATCCCAGCACTTTGGAAGGCCAAGGTGGAGGGATCATTTAAGGTCAGGACTTTGAGACCAGACTGGCTAACATGGTGAAACCCTGTCTCTACTAAAAATACAAGAAAATTAACCAAGCGTGGTGGTGCACACCTGTGGTCCCAGCTACTCGGGAGGCTGAGGCAGGAGAATCACTTGAACCCAGGAGGCAGAGATTGCAGTGAGCTGAGATCGCGCCACTGCACTCCAGCATGGGTGACAGAGTGAGACTCTGTTTCAAAAATAAATAAGTAAATAAAAATAAAAGCATCTATGAGAAAAATTATAATTTGATTAGTATTTAATTTAAATGTGAAGACATATGAGACAGACTTCAGAAATTATAAAGATCAAAATAAATGCAAAGTATTTATTATTATATATATTATTTAAATTGTCTACATATAATGTTTTTAGCACTCTCTTTTTTACTAAATCATTACAAGGGTCATGTCATATAACAAGTAATATCTAAGCTTTTTATTCTTTTATAATGTTACTTAAATTTTGAATTTAGTATGTGTGTGTTGGGGAATATTACAAAATGGTAGATGAACTGAAAGAAAAATTATAATTATCTATACTTTTTTGTTAATCCTATGCCAAAATGAGTATGCAATTATATTTATTGACTTATTTGTTACAATAATAAAATATTGGAAACAAAAAAGTTGAATTTCTTCATCTCAAAGATAGTAGTTCTAAAACTACATTTTCAGTTAATAATTCAACAGGTATCCACTACCAATTACTATGAGATTTACTATGAACTCAAGAAAGAATGATGTGATTGAAAAAATACTAAATTAAGTTCAGAAGATATGGATTCTGATTTGCTTAGTAACCAGCCATAAAATTCTGCTACATTTACCTAGATCCTTGAAGTCTCTATTACCTCATTTATTTGTTTGTTGAACAAATGCCTTTTAAACAATTACCTTTGACAGACACTTATCTGGGAAGTGAGGTTTGTACTAGGATGACTTCTAAGTTTCTCTCTAACTCCGTCATTCCTATGGGGCTAACTAGAGTTTAATAGGACTAGTCAATAATCAAATAAGGGAATGGTAACATTAGATTTTCCTTAGTCTTTTCCAATTCTCCAATACCCTCGTTAATACTACCCATAGAAAGCTCTGGGCTATTCATTGCATTTGTTACCTTATCCACATTCCTGATAAAATTTACTTGTCTTTTATCAAAAGGCCATCTCTGAAACCATCTTAATATGCATTAATGGATTGCTATATTATCTCTCCACAGTAATATTTTTCTCTGTAGCAATTGCTTCAAATTGCATTCGATATCCTTATGGTAGCTAAACTTATTCAAATTCAGAGTATAACATCTTTAAAAAGGGCAGCAGAGAGTAATTCTGTAAAGCCTTAATAATGATAATTTTTTCATACATTTGAAGAGAAGTATGCTTTCAGTCCCAGGATATGGTATGAATAGGAAGTGTCTGGGTAAAGGCAGTGCAGGGTTCAGAATAGTGCTCAGTTGGTTATAGGCTGGTGTTGGCTTATGGGAACCAAAGCTAAGACAATATTTATTAAATTTTAATAAAATAGCAAATGCAAACTAGGATTTGTAGATCTGTTTGCATAACAATTTTTAATCTATTAACTACATTGTAATAATCCTTTAAGAAATCCATATAAAAGTAAGTCCAATTGTATTTACACTGTAAGCAACAAATTATGACTGTTTTTCTTTTGCGTTATAACTATGAATCAAACTAAATGTCAGTGATGACCAATATATCCAAACATTTCATGAATCATGTCACCCACAATTGAGAGTTCTTTGGGAAAATGCGTTACTCTTTTGTGAAGAGTAGTGTATTATATTTTTTCAAAGAATTCTCACAGTTCTCTGTGTATAGGCCATAAAATATTTTATGGCTACGAAGAAAACTCATCATGGTTAAACTCCTAGGATCAGAAGGTGAAAACACTTTTGAAGGCATTTGCTTTTGAAGTATTCAAACTGGATCATACTGGAAGCATCATTTAATGCACTTTTAAAATAAGTATACATATTTTATTTTAAAAATACACTACTGTTCCCCTCTGTGAAACAGACTAAGAATTTTAAAAATCAAAAATAATAAACATTTTTATTTTTTTCATTAATCATGTTACCTATTTTCTTCTTCCTTTAAAAGTTAAATCTATTTTTCTTTTCATATCTTTCAGCACTATACCCAAGGACATATTTGTTTATCTTCCTCTTTCGGCTTTAACAATAGCCTCCACATACTTTGTAACCATAGCTATGAAAGAAAACTATTGTTTCTCAAAATCTTGGGCAACTGAATTTGGCACTTTCAGATACGACATTTTCCAGATATGATAGAACCATCTTCCTGCCTTAATGGCCTTTTTCTTAGGAAGCTGTTTGATTTGTTACCCTAGTAGTTTTCACTAAGCCTTCATCAAAAGTATGTTATATAAGGTTCTGTTTATTTATAATATATTCTCTTGCTGCTTTCTGCTCTCACACAATTTTTGCGTGCATCTCTCTGAAGCTGCCTATTATTCTACCTTCTATTGACATTATTTTGATAAATGTCTCATCCATTGTTAATCCAAATAAGCTCTCTGGAGTTAGGTATGCTGTTTTTCCTTTATCTTTGTGTACTTTAGCAACTATACTCTTCCGTAATCTGTGTACATTCACTGCTAATACCTGAGTTTTACATACCCTGATGTTTGGTAAAGATAATTTACTAACACCTTGGTTCGTGCTATATCTTTCATTTTGTACATTTTTAAAATGCCCTTTTATTGCATTTATATGTGCTCTAAAATATGTTTATGTGCCTTTCAAAATCATTTATCTCAAATTTTAACTTCAATAGTCTTTATCTACCATCAGAAAAATATTCTTCTAACAAATCTAAATTACCTAAATTACATTTAAGCTACCTCATTTTTTACTTCACTTTAACCTAAGATAAAAAGTTTCAGGTTAATATTCAAATTAATGTATTTTTGGTTCCATTCTCCACTCACCCTTTCATCTAAATTGAAGTAATAAGATTGTTTATTTTTCCTATTAGATTTTTATACATGATTTTTAATGCATTTAATTGACTATTTTCTGTCTATATTTGTGAAATTCAGTGTTAGAAAGAATATTTGATAAATATCCAGGTTATGACAATGTTACTTTATCATGGTAGCTACATCTACCTAGAAAGCCAATTACTGTGCAATTAAAAATTTGGCCTTTGTCCTTGGTTCTTGGGAATTGGCCTCATATCCTTGGAATTTCTCATATGATAGGAGTGTCATTATTATTCATTGTGAGCCCTGATAGTTTATGCTAAAGAGATGATTCAGTATGGGGGCTGGCCATGACAGAAAGATCAACCTATAATTAGAGTGTTGGGGTTTTAAGATACTTCATACCAGCCTTACCTCTGTGAGCAGAGGGTACTAAAGATTGAGTTCAATCATGTAACCAATGATTCAATAAGTTATGCATATGTAATGAATCCCCAATAAAAACCTGGGACATAGAAGATGAGGTGAGCATCCCTAGTTGGCAGTATTCTGCATATTATCACACCAAGATGTCAAGAAACAAATGTGAACTGGCTGCACAGGGGGAAGTCATGGAAACTTCATGTTTGAAAAACCTCCTACACCTCACCCTATGCATTTCTTCTTTTGAGTAGTTCTAATTTGTATGCTTTGGCTGTAAGAAAACTTAAATTATCTTCCTGAGTTCTGTGAATTCTTCTAGCAAATTATGAGGGGGTAAGGGAAACATCAAGTTTTGTGGCCAGTTGACCAGAGGTGCAGCTGGCTTGGGACTCTGGAACTTGTTACTGGTGTCTGAAGTGAGGGCAGTCTTGCAGAGGACAATGCCCTTAACTTATGCAGTTTAGTCTAACTCTGTTAGTATCAGAAATCATTGCTCTAATTAAATGTTTATCTGCATGTAATTACTATCTCCAACAGTATTAATAAATATTGCACATGATTATTTAGATCAGTGTTTTCAACCTCAGCATTATTGACATTTGGAGCTAGACAATTCCTTTGTATGTGTATCAAGGGCTATCATGTTGGTGGGAGTGTAAATTAGTTCAACCGTTGTGGAAGTTAGTGTGGCGATTCCTCAAGGATATAGAAATAGAGATACCATTTGACCAAGCAATCCCATTACTGGGTGTATACCCAAAGGATTATAAATCATTCTATTATAAAGACACATGCACATGTATGTTCATTGCTGCACTGATTACAATAGCAAAGACATGGAACCAACCCAAATGTCCATCAATGATAGACTGGATAAAGAAAATGTGGCACATATACACCATGGAATACCATACAACCATAAAAAAGGATGAGTTCATGTCCTTTACATGGATTTGGATGAAGCTGGAAACCATCATTCTCTGCAAACTGACACAAGAACAGGAAACCAAACACCACATGTTCTCACTCATAGGCAGCTGTTGAACAACGAGAACACATGGACACAGGGAGGGAACAACAAAAAGAGGCCTGTTGTAGGGTGGGGAGGCTAGGGGAGGAATAGCGGGGGGTGGGGCTAACATGGGGAGAAATACCTAATATAGGGGACAGGGGATGGAGGCAGCAAATCACCATGGCAAATGTACACCTATGTAACAATCCTGCAAGATTTGCACATGTACCCCAGAAATTAAAGTATAATAAAAAATATTTTAAAAAGAAAAAGAAAAAAAGAATGCTTCTAAATATTGAGTGTCTTGAGAACCAATGATTTGTATACAAATGCCTTAAAAACAGGAACATAGAAATTCATACATGGAAATAATTTGGTATGTAACATTGGTAGAAATCAATAAATGGATATATTCACTATCTATACTCATCTCATATAAATATATATTTCTAGAGAATTGTCCAGTTATTTCAGTGTCATTATCAGCTTGCTTTCTGGTGGCGCAGCATCGTCATCACACCCAGAATACAGATTCTGTAGTATGTTGCACAGATTATTTACGCAATAAATGTTTTGTATTTCTACTGTTTTATCTAAAGTTAGGTACTAATCCACTTTTTCAGACATTCCAAAAGCTATCTTGTGTTCCCCATTTACATAGGGAAAAGTATATTAAATTGGATTGTAGTTCATAACTTAAAACAGTCTATGATCCAGTGATCCAGTAATGGAGGTTATTACTCTTCTCAGTGACAAAGATGCTAATTTTTCTATTGTTGACAGACAGAAGTTTGTACCCAAAATATACATAATTAAAAATATAATGAAATAAAATCTTTTATAATCAAGGGCAAAAAATAATTTAAGTAGATTTCAAGATGAATATAAATTCTATTGTTTCTGTAATAAGAGGGCACAATAGTTCAAAATTCATCAGTGATCTTGTATTAGTCTTTTCTCATACTGTTATAAAAAACTACCTGAGACTGGGTAATTTATGAAGAAAAGAAGTTTAATTGACTCACAGTTCCACAGGCTTAAGAGGAAGCATGACTGAGGGGCCTCAGGAAACTTACAGTCATGGCAGAAGGAAAAAAAGGAAGCAACCACATCTTACCATGGCAGAGCAGGGGAGAGAGAGAGAGAGAGAGAGAGAGAGAGAGCGCACACTAAGGGGAACGTACCACAAGTTTCAAACAACCAGATCTCCTGAGAACTCACTCACTATCATGAGAATAGCAAGGGTGAAGTTCACCCTTATGATTCAATTATCTTCCACCAGCCCCCTTCCCCATGGGATTACAATTCTACATGAAATTTGGGTGGGGACACAGAGCAAAACCATATGAGATCTGATATTTTAAATTTTCTTAATAACTTCTTCTAAACTAATGTTAATTAAATAAATTATTCCTTATAACCTGGACATATTCAAAAAGGAAGTGAAGCAGTTTAATATGAACACTATAAGATTAAAACATTGATTGGAGAAATTATACATCAATAAGAAGGAAGAATATTTTGAGGGCTTTTCAGAGGAAGCAAAATAATGTGGTAAAGCAAAAAGATGAGAGAAAACTCTCAATGGATAAGAACATTAAATACTAAAAATTATGAGAAATCCAAGCATCTTTATTTAGTGGCAGAGAAAAATAACAGAAAGTTAACAGTTTTGATACTTTTATACATGTATAATGGAATTGAGCTACTAAGTAAACTGATGGCATAGGTATATGTATAAAACACCTTCATTAATACAATTACATTCAAGCTTTCTAATAATTCTGTATAGTAGGAAACATATTTACTACTTTGCAGAAAAGTTATTATACTTGTAAAAGTCCTCAGTGTATTTGATTTAGCCATGACATAGAAATACTTTGGTTCCTAATTCTCCAACAAAAGGCACAAGGACTCCTTGGAGAAATAGCTGATCCTAGATGTGTGGCAGGAAATAAACAAAATGAGCCTGGAATATCTTTTATTACCAAACAGTAAGAAAGTGCTTAAAAAAGAAAAAGAAAACACACACTATAATGTCTGTATGTCAAAGGGAAGCAGGAATTAAGCAAAAGAGCTCCCAATGGCCAAAACTGGAATAACTGAAGCAATAAAATAAACAAACAGTATTAGATTATAACACAAAATAAAATATTCTAGAGTTCATACCGGTATAAATAGATTGTTGGATGAACACATAAATCAGAAAGAAGAAACAAGTATCCATGCAGAAGAATTACAAATAATTTGTGAGAAAACTCTGTATTCAAGGAGAGGGAACACATAATCCTTACTCCTTAAAGTATCACCGTTCATACCCCTCCTTATGCCCCAAATATATTAGTTTGCTTTAGGTACTAATCTATGACACATATAATCCTGACTCATCATTCCTAAAACCTGACATAACAATAATAGCAGAAAGCTAGTAGTTTTATGGCCCTCTTTGGTCTTATAAAACACCTTCATTAATATCATCACATTCAAACTTCCCAATAATTCTGTACAGTAGGAAACATATTTTCTACTTTGCACAAAAGTGATTAAAGTTTTAAAAGTCCTCAGTGTATTTGACTTAGTCATGACACAGAATTAGCTATTCTGACTCCATATTTAGTACCTTTTCTACCATGTCTGTCAAATCCACACCTTGATAAAATCCATCATCAATATGTTTAGGCCACAACATCTATAAGCATCAACATGTAGTTAAAGTTTCAGAGACACACATTCCTAGGAGTAAATGAACTTTTAAATACATATTTCTCTATATAACTAAGCTCAAAGTGAGTTACAATCACATAAACATACAGAACACATATAACTTTTCCTAAACACACATGGAGATATACAGATGAGTATAAATGACATATACATGTGTGTGTACATATGCTCACATTTACACGGATACATGTTTATATGTCTTGATCTTGACATAGATGGTCTTTTTAAATGAAATACATGTAGTTTTAGGTCTTTTATCTGCCTTTAAAATGTTTCACATTTATGCTTCACGTTGAAAGACTTTCATGTAGTATTTTGTTTTTATTCATTTATTTATTTTTAATTATTATACTTTAAGTTCTGGGATACATGCACAGAATAGGCAGGTTCATTACATAGGTATACATGTGGTATAGTGGTTTGCTGCACCCATCAACCCGTCATCTACATTTATTTATTTTTATGAAGGAGTCTTGCTCTTGTCACCCAGGCTGGAGGGCAATGGCATGATTTCAGCTCCCTGCAACCTCTTCCTCCTAGGTTCAAGTGATTCTCCTGGCTTAGCCTCTCGAGTAGCTGGGATTACAAGTGCCCACGACCACGCCCCACTAATTTTTGTATTTTTAGTAGAGATGGGGTTTCACCATGTTGGCCAAGCTGGTCTCAAACTCTTGACCTCGTGATCCACCCGCCTCAGCCTCCCAAATTGCTAAGATTACAGGCATAAGCAACCATAACCAGTCTTATTTTATTTTTATTGAAAAATGTTATGCCCCTCCATTTTAAAGATGACAGAACAGCTTCTTCATAGAAACTATTTGCCTATAGACATTTATTCATTCAAATCTTTAGCCCAGTATTCTCTACATATATAGGAAAATCAAATAATAAATAAGTAAAAAACAGCATGCATAGAATATGTTAGTAGTCAAAATAACAAACATAAGAATTAGTACTTCTTAAATGTCTTGTAGTCTATAAATATTTAGCCTACTGCAACCAATTTTCCACTAGAATGATTCTAGACCTCAAAAGTACAATTTTATTGGAAATTATTTTACCTTGGACTGAGTTTAGCAACCTTCTCATAACCTCAGATAGTAAAGCAAACAAAGCAGATTTGTTTTTTCTTGTTTGGTATTTGAATCAACCAACAAAAAAAGGAAGAAAAAGAAAAAGCAACTAATTTCATGTTTATAAATTATAGACACTTAACAAACTGTCCATTACAACTCTTTGTAAGCAAAATAATTGACAGCAAAAATGTAGTATTTCTATTCAACATTAACTATGTATATATTAATATCAATGTAAAATTCATTTTGCTAAAAGTTATTCAAATACATCTTCAAATTATGTTGTATGTTTACTCAGGAAGTTCAGATAGCATTACTTTCATTTACTTTTTTTAATTGGATTTTAGGTTTTGGGGTACATGTGAAGAACATGCAAGATTGTTGCATAGGTACACACGTGGCAGTGTGATTTGCTGCCTTCCTCCTCATCACCTATATCTGGCATTTCTCCCCATGCTATCTCTCCCCAACTCCCCACCCCCTGCTGTCCCTCCCCTATTTCCCCCCGACAGACCCCAGTGTGTAGTGCTCCCCTCCCTGTGTCCATGTGTTCTCATTGTTCAACACCCACCTATGAGTAAGAACATGCGGTGTTTGATTTTGTGTTCTTGGCATCAGTCTGCTGAGAATGATGGTTTCCAGGTTCATCCATGTCCCTACAAAGGACATGAACTCATCGTTTTTGATGACTGCATAGTATTCCACGGTATATATGTGCCACATTTTCTCTGTCCAGTCTATGGGCATTTGGGTTGGTTCTAGATCTTTGCTATTGTAAACAGTGCTGCAATGAACATTCGTGTGCATGTGTCCTTATAGTAGAACGATTTATAATCCTTTGGATATATACCCAGTAATGCGATTGCTGGGTCAAATGGAATTTCTATTTCTAGGTCCTTGAGGAATCGCCACACTGTCTTCCACAATGGTTGAACTAATTAACACTCCAACCAACAGTGTAAAAGTGTTCCTATATCTCCACATCCTCTCCAGCATCCATTGTCTCCAGATTTTTTAATGATCGCCATTTTCGTTTACTTTTTTACTGAGACAGAGAACCCACTCATAGAGAGCCTTGGCATCAGGGCGTTGATGGCTTCACGGCTGCAATATCCTTATTGTCTTCAAGATTTTTCTCTTACTTATACTTTACTCTCTTTACGATTGTTCATAGAGCTAAAAAAATCAACAAATTTAAAAAATCAAAAGTGTAGCAGTCTCTATTTGTTGAAAAGATACTGCTGAGAACATGAAAAGCTGGTATCTTTCTCAGTGATTGTTTGAACAAAAGCAGGACAGGTTTTCAGGGTCCAGTTTTTCTTTCTCCCAAGTTCTTCAATCTGTGTCAGCGCTTTGAAAAGGTTCAGGTTCAGAGAAATTGTTCTTTATGTCACGTTTTCCCGATTTGAGTGACGTAGGGTAGGGGGCCCTTTCTAAAAAGGGAAATATTGATTATAATTCACTTTGCCCTTGCCTCATCATTTAAAAAACAAGCAATAAATGGGTTATAGTAAGCTGACTGGTAAGAAATACAAAAAAGTAACAACAACGCCAAAATCAAGGGTAAAAAGACAGATTCAAAGACAAACACCTTTATTTTCTCCACATCTTCTGCATTCTTTTCCATCCAAATGATTACAGTATTAGAATATTACTCAATGCAATGTGCTGGTTGAATCTTTGACATGCTCAAAAGTATTACTAACACATAACGATAATTTGAAACAATAAAGCAAACTGAAATAACCTAGTTTTATTTTCCATTTATCCTAGGTTCAACATGCACCCAACATAAATGAAAAATCAAATGTTAAATGCAAAATGCATACATTTAAATGTTTTTAATAAGGAGCTTAATGCTTGGCTTTACAATCAGCCTCCAGTCCTTGGAAATCTGGCAATGCAAGTTGCAAAATTCAATCCTGAAATGTGTGCCTTAGTTGTATCCCAGTTTTGCCCTTCCTCAGTTGTACCTTATTATTTAATTGTTGTGAAATTAGGAGTCATCAGAAAAACAGAAACATTCTTAATTAACACATTCAATGTATTTCAAATATACATGTTATAGTATGATAACAATGAAAGGATAATGAAAATGGGTATTTGACCTATGTTGAAGAGAGAAGATAAATGTCCCTCCCAGAGTTGAAAGCACTGGCAAAGGAAGAGTCCCACAGATCAGGCACTGGGTTAGATTTGTGGCTAGAAGGGAAGGGAAGTGTCCCCCATGCTTGGGTCCTTAAAAAAGCATCCTTTATGGCATTGATGGTGATCTTGAAGGAAAAACTAAAACTCATGGAGGAAGGCCCTAAAGCACCTTCTTCTACACCTCTGCATGTCACCAACATGGAAAGAGGGATGAGGAGTGGCAGAAAGGTAAGGCTCATACCATATGTCAAGATGCATGGTCTTTCTAACAGAACCCTAGAATTAGCAACTCTCTCCTTAAAGGAAACACGTATCCTCATATTAGAACCTCCATGGCTGGCTAACTGCAGTAGGAAGCCCTCATTTCTCTCAGCCTCCACAGAAGTGTCTGTCAGAGCACTTCAGGAGCTTTCTGAATAATCTTCTGGATTAAAAGAAGCCAAAGTTTTTATTGTCTATTCCATAGGTTTAGTGTATTACTTGGCAATGTTAGGTGAGGAGCCATATGTGGTCTGATGGTGGCACCAAAATGCCAATGAGGTTGAACAAGAGCATGCACAAAGGAGTTAAAATAACATCTCTCTGAGATAATTTAATGCACTGAATTCTCTGTTTCTAACTCTCTCGTGTACAATATTTCTGGTCATCTGGCTCTGTGCAAGACACTAACACAAATTATACATTTTAAAAATATTATGTGAGTCCCAAATCAGCTCCTGCTATGACATGTGTTTCTGAAAAATCCCACATCAATCTCAGCTGGTGCTGGGTGTCAGAAGTGGCTGCATCAGGGTGATAGCCCAAGCAATATGCATGGTAGTAATTAATATTTATTGATACTTTTTTTTCTTCTATAAAGTGTGCTTGGCACTTTATATTCATAGTAGTTGCCACAACAATCTTGCAAAATAAACATCCCTTTTTTAAAAAAATAAGGGAAATAAGCTGCACTTTGTTAACTTATATTTGCAGGTGCAGTCATGGCTCACCATAGCCTCAATCTTCTAGTCTCAGGTAATTCTCCTTCCTCGGTCTCCCAATTATCTGCTATAATAGGTGCACACCACCATCCCTGGCTAATTTTTAAACTTTTTGTAGAGATGTGGTTTCACTATATTGCCTAGGCTAGTCTTGAACTTCTAGGCTCAAGTGACCCTCTTGCCTCAGCCTCCCAAATTGCTGGGACTACAAGTGTGAGCCACTGTGCCCAGCCTAATTATTCATTATATATGTCCCTAACTTTCTAAGTCTTTACTCCTCTATTGCCCACTTATGTCAATATAAAATATTTCCTTAAAGAGTTAAATCAAAACATAAGACATATCTTTGGCATATATATTAAATAGGAAAAAAGCACATATGTGCTTAAAAAATACATGTACATTAAACATTGAGATAATTACATATAAGTGTGGGTAATGTTTTTTCCTTCACAGCAATGGAACAGGCTCTGCATATATGTCTGCAACTTGCTTTTACACTTACTCGATCATGGTAATTTCTCTAAGGCAATATGCTCACATTGAACTTATTTTAAAAAGATAAAAGTTTACATAGCATTTATGGTAGAGATGTACTACAATTTATTTGATCATTCCTCTGCAGAGAGACAATATTGAGATTTCAAATAATGTGATATGCATATGTATCATTGCATTTATCCAGGGATATAATCCTAAGTATTGACAAACTGCAAAAGAAAAAAAAATGCTGCAACAATCCAGATTTTCATTAACAGTACAGAAGGAGAGCTCATTTTTCCATGCTCTTGGCAACACTGACCCTTAACTTTCAAAGTTATTTTCATACAAAATAAGTTTAGCCATTTGACTTTAATTTGCATTTCTTTTATATTTAGAGATGTTGAATATTTTTCATGTGTCTCGGTCATTTGTAATGTTATAATTTTGTAAACTCCCTCAAGTAAACTGTATGTCTTTTCTCTTTTGTTACTTTACTCATCACATATTATTTCACTTTATGTTTTTTGTTTATTATATATCTCTGTTATTTTCTATTATATTTTTGCAGTCTTTTGATGTATTAAGATTTCTTTGTTGCTTATTTTTATTTATTTCAAATTACCAGTATCCTCTAGCATATAATGGAAGAGAAGAAATAGCAGTAGTAATACCTTTAAAATATTAGCAACCCATTACATTAGCTAATTCTGTGGTTTGTTTTTTTCTTTAAGGCTAGTTCATGTTTTAAAGCATACATAATATAGTTGACATATAAGGCTTCTTTTTTGGCAACTGGCATAACTGTTAATTTGCTTTCAAATTGCATTTTCAACTTTCTTTGGATTTATAGAAAAGTCCATGTCAACAGAGCAGAATTTAAAAGGTGACAAACTGTGAAGAATTAAAACTTCTAATTTAACAGATGAGCAATTGCAAATAACAAAATCGCAGACAAACACAACTTTAATGAAAGGTGACACGCTGGAGATTCTTTTTTTGTCTTGTTCTTTTTCATCAGGTAACAACAAATTAGTTTAGGAAACCATACTAGAATGCTGTGATTGCAATAACCAGCTCATAGCCCATGCTGTTAGCTTTGTTTTTTGTTTGTTTTCTGAAACCATACATGACACTTCTTTTGCACTAAGTAGGTATTTTTTTCACTCAGATGTATCACAGTTGTTCAAGTCCAGACTAGTTCTATGTGCTATTGCTATCTGCTGCAGCTTTATTTATGGTTCCTCCTTTGGAAAATGTTACTTTTTTTTAGTGTTCAGAGCTAGAGAGACTTGCAATGCTCATACAGAGACGATCTATGTGAAATATACAACTCCTTTCCCAGGGAGTCACGCTTTGGCTCTCTAAACCCAAGGTCCTGTTTAATTCTACCTATTTGTCTCTTCTGGTATATTCTTTCTGCCAATATAATGGGTAGGGGCATAATCTATATGAGTATCTATTTTAATATGGCAACATGCTATGTGTTTTTCATAACTGTGAAGGAAAAAGAATTAGCTTGTTTATTTAGCAGACAAGTCATTAAGAAAAACTACTAAATATGCATCCGATTGTACTATAAAATGATCTACAAAACAGAACATCTAGTTGATTTTATCTTAGCTGTTGATGATATAAAAGCATCTACAATGTTCCTTTTTATCAAGTAAGAAGAAAAAGATTTTTTTACATTTATTTCCATATGTATTACAAAGCAATAATTTAGGACTAGCTACATCTCTCATGAGTATCACTAGAGAGCTGTTGAACTTTAAATGTTAGCAACCTGCTATAATAAATGTTTGCTTTCAATATTAATGATTCCTCCATAGCCTATTATTTTGGAAATTTAGAAATTGTTAATACCACTTTATTGCCAAAAGTCACTGCACATGACCTGATATGTGTTGTAATATTTATATATACAGACACACATATGTGCATGTGTAAGTTTATCTATAGTAATATACATATGTTATAATATATACCTATAACAACATTTAACAAATTAATGATTAGGATATCCAGCTGTCAACAGTTACTACCATTATGTAAAGAAAACTGTATAAATATGTAAATATTAATATTTGTACTTCCTAAGGGAAGACCACACCACAACTTATGAAGTAGACTTGCCCAAGGAAAAGAAATTCTTCCTGATCTTTTCAGTCTACTGGTTTCAACTACACACACACACGCACACACACACACACATATAGTGAATATTGATAATGAAGCATTGATCATTATGTTAGAACATATTAATTCTATCATCAACCAACTAAGAGACACAATCATGAAGCATTGATCATTATGTTAGAACATATTAATTCTATCATCAACCAACTAAGAGACACAATCAGTATAATTTAAACTGTAGGAAATATTGTTGATCACGTGTCTTAGTTCGACAAATACATTGCAAAAGAAAACAAGAGATAAGGTGAAAGTCTATAGATAAAGAAATACTCAATATACAAACCAATCAAACATATGAGCTTTACTTGAATACTTAGGCAAACAATCAAAAAAGGATGACATTTATGAGACAATTAGAAGTGTGATAAATGACTAGGTATTTAATAATAGAAATTATAATTAAAGTCTTATATAGTTTTTAATTATTTTTAGGTGGTAAGAGGTAAATATTAAAATAATTATTAAGGAATTATCATGATATATAGAAAGTTTTTTAGTAACATGAAAGGAAGGGAAATGAGTGAAAATACAGGTGAGAAAACACTGGCCATGAGATGATAATTTTCAAAGCTGGTTGATAAGCACTTGGAAACTCCATTTTTGTGTATGTTTGAAATCATTCCTAATAGAAGTCTAAGAATGAAATAAAATTGTACATCTGAAATGGTAAAATTAATTTCAATTAGGACTTTATTATAATACAAAATAAGCCTTGACTATCAAGACATTATATCTCATTCACTAAAATAAAGGAATACAATGTGTTAAGTGTTTTAAAAGATTAAATTGATAATTTTAATCTTTTAAAATTATCAATTATCAATTGATAAAATTAAAATTATCAATTATCATAGGCAAAAATTAAATACTATATACCTTTGTAGGCCACACAATTCTTGACATATAACAGTATTCAAAAACTCACTTTCGTTACTTGATTTTTGTTTTGCCATATCAGAATAAGAGTGACTTAAACAACACATGCAAGAAACATAATTTGTGACAAATCTGAGATGTGTTTTCCATTCAAAATTTGTTAATATATGTTTACTGATAAACATGGATGTGCATATAGACAGAAAGTTACATTTATGTAATAATAAGTTTTAAATATTTTCCAGCTGGTTTTAAAGAAAAATAAGTTAATGTCATTTTTGTAATTGATATACTATTACTTTGAAAAAAATTAAGAAAATAACAGCAAAATGACACATGAACTGAAAACCAAACACTGAATGTTCTCATTCATAAGTGGGTCTCAAACAATGAGAACACAGGGACACAAGGAGGGGAACATCACACACTAGGGCCTGGGGGGTGGGGGCTAGGGGAGGAAAATCAGGGGGTGGGGGTATTGGGGAGGGATAGGATTAGGAGAAATACCTAATGTAGGGATGATGGATGCAGCAAACCACCACCATGGCACGTGTATACCTATGTAACAAACCAAACACCATATGTTCTCACTCTTAAATGGGTGTCGAACAATGAGAACACATGAACTCAGGAAGGGGAACATCACGCACTGGGGCCTGGGGGTTGGGGGACTAGGGGACGAATAGCAGGGGGTGGGGGGATTGGGGAGGGATAGCATTAGGAGAAATACCTAATGTAAATGATGATATATTTATTATACCTAAAGTATAATAAATGAATTTTTTTAAAAAGAATATAACAACAAGCAGAAGGATCTTGTTGCTAACTTTATCTGGGAAGTCCCAGTCTAAAAGCCAAGTTTCATTCTCACATGGCATCATTCATAAAGCACTAACCAAAATGACTACAAATGAATGAAATATAATGGAAACATGAGTAATGAGCCTGATGCATTTGTGAAAAAGTAAGTCATGTCAGCAAATTTAATTACTTTCTCAACTGAATTACATAATTAATGGATGAAGTGACTGTAGTAGATGTGATAGATTTATATTTTATAGAGTTGATGTAATGACTAAGAATTATGGTTTGAAAAATGGATTGAATTGTCATACATGAGTTGGCATTTCTTATTGAAAATGGAAACACCAATTAAACCTGTTGAAAAAATGGATAAGGTCTACAAATTAGTAATCAAACCTATTCATAAATTCCTTCTCTTATGAACCTTTAGTAAATGATGATGGCGCACTGAGCTCTGCCTTACCTCTCAAGTTCTCTAAACACAGAAACTGAGACCATGTAATCGAGGAACTGGATGCATTCCAGGGAAAGAAGAAAGCTAAGCTAGCTAGGTCACCTGTGTTCTTGTTTCTTCTTTCACTGACTCCTTTTCATCATGTAATTTGGAAATTTTCATACCTACTTTTTCTGTAACTTATAAAAAAAGAAGTGATAAAAATCCATGTCATTAAATGTTGGTAGTTAAATGTGTTATGCCTCACAGATATTTTTATTTTAAAAAATTAATAAAGAAATAAGAACATATAAATTAGAAAAGAAAAAAGAAAACTCTATCTCTACAAATTGTCCTATATAGAATATCCTAATGAATTCACACATGCATGCACACACACATACACACAAGTCAGAATTATTAGATGAATAGTACAAGGTTATAGGATATAAGAATAAACAAAAATCAGCTGAATTTTTACACAACAATTTAAAAATCCAAAAATTAAATTAAGAAAAATATTTCATTTACAATAGTATATAACTAATAAATAGGTATGAACAAACAATAAAAAGGGTATGAAACATGTATACCATAAAAGACAAAGCAAACCTCAAAAAATGGAAAGTCATCTGTTTATAGATAGAAAAAATACATATATTTTTTTCTTTTTTTTTTTTTTTGAGACTCAGTCTCCCTCTGTTGCCAGACTGGAGTGCAGTGGCGCAATCTCAGCTCACTGCAACCTCTTACACACTGGTTCAAGCGATTCTTCTGCCTCAGCCTCCTGAGTAGCTGAGATTACAGGCACGAGCCACCACGTTTTGTTGTTGTTGTTGTTGTTTACAGTTTCAGTAGAAACGATGTTCTCCGTGTTGGCTACTATGGTTTCTATCTCCTGACCTCATGATCTGCCCGCCTTGACCTCCCAAAGTGTTGAGATTACAGGCGTTAGCCACTGCACCCAGCCAATAATATTATTAAGATATCAATAGCACAGATTCAATGCACTGCACATGAAAATATAGAAGCTGGCATTTTTGCAGAAATTGACAAGCCTATATGAACATTTATATGGAAATTCAAAAGACCCATAGTAGCCAATTCAATTTTGAAATAGAAGAACAAATGTGACTGACACACACTTCCTAGCTTCAAAATGTACTACCAAGCTGTAGTACCCAGAGTTCTGTGATACTAGAATAAGGATGGACATAGACCAGTGGGACAGAACTGAGAGTCCAGAACTAAGTCTTTACATTTATTTTCAAAAAGAGTGCCAAGATAATTAAATGGGAAAAGAATAGTTTTTCAACAAATTACATCTGAACAACTCAGTATGTACATGCAAGACCAAGAGATGATTCACCACTAGTGAATGTGCTGATATTCATGATGCAACAGTATTCTTGGACTAAAAATTTACTAGAAGTCCTTGACAGGCCAATCTCTAGTAAGCCAAAATAGTGGCACGCCGGGATTTCTGCACTTCTCTGTACAGTGAAAGGCATTTTGATGTGCTCAAATCAGGCCTTCTTCCCTAATGTGGGTGCTCTCCACTCTGGCTAAGACCCTACTGGATATGTATGGATGCCAGATCAGTAGCCCACTACTAAGGCTTATTGCCTTATCTTCCCTACTGTGAGTTAACATACATTTTGTGTTTGCTCACTGTCCTGTATGTAAGAAGAGAAAGCAGTAATAGATTTAGGTTTTCATGTATTTATTCACTCATCCAGCCAGCCAGCCATCCATCCATGTAGTCTACAAGCAGTGAATACCATCTCAATATCTTTATAGTATGGCCTCAGAAAAATAAACAGTCTAAGACCATGAAATTTAAATTCCATGAGATCAGGATTTTATCTTTATTTACCATGTGCCCGCACATCTACAGTAGTACTTTAGTGGGCACTCAATATTTGTTAAATGAGTAAAGTTGGCAATATACATTGAGCACTAATATGTAAAGCCTTATTCTAAGTATTCTTCTCTTTTGAAATTTCACAGCAACCTTTTAATAAATGTACCATTATAATTTCCACTTTGTGCCTGAAGAAACTGCAGTACAGAGTCTAGTTACCTTGACCAGCATCGCACAGTTGGCAAGTCTCGGTTTAACTGAAGGCATTCAGAGATGATGTAGTCTACTTAGATGTTCACAAAGTGGCTGGTCACATAAAATATACCAACAAACTACGCAACCAGAGGATATAAAAGCAAACAAATATAAAAATAAAATTAGGCACTACTTACTTTTCCATTGCAAAACTCCTGTACAAAAATTACAAAATCTATGTAAAACTTTTAAAAAAAGAATAATTAGTCATGAAAAATAGCATAAGTCAAGAAATTTATAAGTCCATTGGTACCTATGAAGTTTATTCATATACTTTATTTAAACCTTAATTATTTGGTTAAGCAAAATTTTCTTTTTCTCTGAAAAATGTCTCATTTTTCAGTAACTTAAAAATTAAGATACATCTTTTATCTTTTTGAAAATGTTCTTTTTCCACAATAATACAACTCATACAAGATACATTTAGCAAAAACAAGAAAAAAGCATTTTAAATATATCAATACTTAATTCGTTAAAAAATAGTATTTGTTGTCTTTAAGGTTTAAAATGTATTTGTTTTAATACTTACATTCAAATGAATTATAATTTTTCTTTTAAATACCTTGTTCTAAAAATGAAATTGAAACCAGCTGAGAAATGTTAGGGACTCCCTTGATTGAAGGTTTGTTTGTACCTATAGCCTTGTAAGCACTCTCAATGCCCATTCACAACTACTGATTTTAGTGACTCCATTTTGAATATCATAGATTTGTAAAATCACAAGACAGGAAGGGACCTTGAGAGGTCGTTTACGTCTCCACTCTCAAGCGACACCCTACTTAACTGTCCCTGACAAACGTATGCCTATCCTATTTTTAAAGCCATGCTGTGAAGAAAGTTTATATAAATTAATCATACACATAGCTCTAGAAAATAAAGAGCTCATAATACTATACTGATTTAACCAATCCAATTTTTATTGATTCCACCAGTACTTCCATGGCCCCAACTCTTTTTTTCCTTATAAATCAGTAGCATCTTAAGGGCTCAAAATTCTCAGCTACTTCTGAGGATATAAGAAACAACTTCTCACCAGCACTTTTACCAACTAAAACAAGTGAGACACCACAGCAACGGCAACATTAGAAAAGGCAAACTGTAAGTAAACTAGAATCCCTAATGCCAAATGATATCTTCAAATGGAAATCAATAAAATTCAAGGTAAATATGGATATAGATATAAAATGCATTCTAGTAAATGAATGCAAGTACTGATAAAGATTTTCCCTACTTTAACTTCATATGATCTTTCCCTGTGGCCTTACTTCTATTGTGCACATCATTCATTAGATTATGGAAACCATTAATGTCAAGAAGCAGAACAAAATGAATACACTAAGGGGCTGCTATTAGCATATCAAGCAGCTATTTCTCACTAAATATTCCTGACAGCTCTCATTACATATGATGGATGAGCTTTATAAGTAGTACTAGTTTCCAAGGAAAATAAAAATCTTTATGCCAACTACCATGTGTGGCTGAGAAACTAGCAATGATCTTTTAAAAGTTTATGTTTTTCCTTTTTCTTTTTAAGGAGAAAGTGTTATAAAATTCACAGGTAAGTTAAATGTCCAAATCAAAATTCATTTAGAAAGTGCAAATCTAATGATTTAAATATTGTAAGCACTTTTGGTGATGATACATTGGACCAGTCATCCAAATAATCAAACATAGGGAATGACAGTAAACTGAGAAAAGCATTTGGAAATCAGAATTTTGGAAGACTTTTTACTGAGGCACTTAAAACAAGCAGAGAAATTCAGAACATAGGCTAAAAGGCAAAAAAAAAAAAAAACAAAAAAAACAAAAAACCTATTCTATATTTTTTATTTTCAGTAGATTTTTTAATGCCATAAGTTTTTAACATAATATGAATGGGAGAAAATTATAACAACAATATTGTTTGTTTTCCTGTTCAAGTAAGAAGAGAGAATTTTAAATCTCCAGAATTATAACCATGTAACACCAAGAAATTATCATCTCTAAATAACATTTCAAAAACTATAGCACAGATTGAATTCAGCTTGTGGAAGTGCTTCATTTGATCTACACAATATATTTTTAAAATTCAAATTAATTGACAGTATTTAAAAATCAAGGGATTGCAAATAGATGTCTACATTTCTGGTTACTTTTTAAAATGTAGCAGCAATTGTTAGACTCATCAGCATTAATTCCCCCTTCTACCATAAACCTCTCCTCTCCATAGTGGCCCTTGGTGAGTAGGCAGGGTGTTTGTTGACTTTTATTATTTGAATTGTATTATTGATTGTCCAATGGTGGAGATACATTCCTCTATGAAATGTGGGGAAAGCAATAGATGGAGAGGGTGATATGGTTTGAGTATTTTCCCTCCAAAGCTCATATCTCCCCTTCAAAGTTCTTAATCTCCCTTGATTTGGTATTAAGAGGTGGAGCCTTTTGGCAAGGCCCTCATAGATAAATTAGTGCCTTATAAAAGGCTTCAGAGGAACTAGCTTAGCCCATTTTTCCCTTCTGCCTTCTGCTATGTGAAGGCACAACAACAAGACACCGTCTTGGAAGCAGAAAAGCTGGGCCTTCACAGTCATAGAACCTGCTGGTGCCTTAATCTTGGACTTCCCAGCCTCCATAACTGTAAGGAAATAAATTTCTGCTCTTTATAAATTACCCAGTCTCAAGTATTTTATGATAGGAGCACAAAGAGAGAACTAAGACAGAAAACTAAGACATTGACTTCGTTATTTGTCTGACCCTATTTTAGTTTTATAAATCAATTTAACACAATCTACTAACATGTTTATTTCTTACTAAGAATGGGTTTCAGTAACAATATATTAATCTTTACCTTAATATTTTATATTTATATATTTATATACACACCTGTGTATGTGTGTGTATTCATTGTGGTTATGTTTTGGAGACTGTAAAAAAGTAACTGTAAGTAAAATATATAAGTTACATAGAAAGAAAACAAAATATTTTACTTAATCTTATACATATTCTCAAACATTTGGGGATTACTCATTATGCAGATCAAGTAAGCTACCATGTCTATAATTCTGAAAGCCTATCTAAACCCAAAGAACTTCCCCTAACTCTCTTAACTGTGTAACTTTAAAAGCACCTATTTATTTTTCATAAGGATTCCTTGCTTTTTCAACTAAAGATATTAAGTACCATTTAATTAGTATTTTATGTTTTTAATAATGTATTCCTTAAGAATGAATGAAATGTGTCTTTTTCATTCTGTGAATAGAATAACTTTTAATAATTACTGACATATAAACTATATTTTAAGTAGATATTAATTTATTAACATACAGAACTCTTCTTAGACTTAGCTAAAATAAATTTGCATAAAAAGAAAAATAAAATTGACTAAGAAAATGTAATCTTATTTTCCTTTCTCCTTTCCTAGTTTAGTTTTCTTCACAAGAAAATGTCTTTTGAGTGCTGTAACATAAAAAGATGCTTCAAAAAACATCTACTTAAACATATCATGGTGAGCATCAGTGCCTTATGTAATGTAGTAAAATCCCCAGCACATAGAGACTCAAATCTTTTGTCTTGTGGCAAAAATAGCTGGATGACAAAAATTCAGGTTCATGCTCAAAAAGGAAAATTACATCTTAACAACATATATCATCATATTGCACATAAACACCCCTGAACACAAACATATAAGTGCTAAAGGTTTTAGGTTTCTCATATAATTCAGAATAATGGGGTTTACATAGCACAACGAAATTATTTTCAACCAACAATGTTAACTCACTTTCAGTTCAAATATTACCTCTTTTGGCAATGGATAACTGGATAACGTCTATATGTTTAGTGTTTCACTGCAAGAGGATATACATAGTCATTTTATTTTAATGAACATTCAGCGAGTAGGAATCCTCATTCTATAAATTCAGTTATGCAAGAAATTATCATAGCATATACATTTCAGTTTTGGTCTAGCCAGGGTACTGAAAAATTTGATCAGGGAGACTTAAAGTACAAAAATAGGAAAAGGGCCTCTGGTCATTTTATCAGGTTTGCCAGCCTTGTCTTCCATCTCATATCTGAAATCCAGCAGCACTTGGTTTCTTTGCAGATCTGGCAAACCAACTTCGAGTCCAGACTCCCCTAGTGCCAATGAATGTAACTGCCAAGATAGGTGAATGTTACTCAATATACCTCTCTGCAGAAAGACAGTTATCTTATAGGAATTGAACAGTGACTTAACTCCAGAATGCCTTAATTAGGAAATTTGGACTTAATATATGTCCAAATAAGAAAAATATTACCAGAGGCTCCCAAATCCCATTTGGGGCCATTTCTCCTGAGAATCTCCAGAAAAGAATAGTATTTTTCCTAAAAGTTTTGGTGATTGAATTTATTTCTTCCCTGATTCCTCGCTATTTCTATTACACTGAATTATTTATTTACACAAAATCTATGGAGGGAAGAATTCTCTGTAAGCAAATTACAACCAATACTTTCTCAACTTACCATCCAATGGTCTGGAGATATACAGAAATAAGACATGGATAGTGTCGCTAAGAAACACACATTACTTCACAGATATAAGTACAAGCAATTAACTGGAATAAAGGGGAAAACTATACTTAAAAAATCTATAAGCAACAGGCTCTGAGAAAATAGAAGGAACATAACAACATCTTGAGACAATATAACACAACACAGTGTGTCACAAATAACAACTGAGAAGTCTTCAGTTCCTTTTCTCCCTTCTGTCATTTCCCCAGGGAGTTCACCATCAAATGGCGTTGCTTCTCATCAGGACTTTTTGAAGTGGACTCAAATGTAACGTAATTAAATGCTAAATGTAGACGTGAGAAAAGTATCTTATGAAAAATTGTCTACAAATAAACTACTGTTTTTTTTTTGGTTTTGTTTGTTTTTTGAGATGGAGTTTCGTTCTTGTTGCCCAGGCTGCAGTGCAATGGTGCGATCTCGACTCCTGGGTTCAAGCAATTCTTCTGTCTCAGCCTCCTGAGTATCTGGGATTACAGGCGTTCGCTACCATGTTCGGCTAATTTTGCATTTTTTACTAGAGACGGGATTTCTCCGTGTTGGTCGAGCTGGTCCCAAACTCCTGACCTCAGGTGATCTGCCGGCCTCGCCTCCCAAAGTGCTAGGTTTGCAGGCGTGAGCCACCGCACCCAGCCATAAACTACTCTTAATATTTGAACTTTACATTTTTTATTACAGATCATTCTTTATCGATAATATTAATTACTTATTCCACTATAGGTAGGGAGGGAGGTAGACAGAGATGGATATATTACACATCTAAAATGAGATCCTGGAACTCCATTCAAACTTGTATACAGTCATGAACCATATAACAACATTTTGGTTAATGACAAAGGGCATTTACAGCAGCGGTTTCATAAGATTATAATAGAGCTGAATAATTCCTACCACCTAAGGACAGCATAGTTACCGTAACATTGTAGCATAACACTCTACGCATGTGTTTGTGCTGATGCTGCCGTAAACAAACCTACTGTGCTGCCAATCACATAAAAGAATAGCACATACAATTATGTACAGTATGTAATACTGGATAATGAAAACAAATGATGTTATTGGTTTATTTATTTGCTATATTACATTTTAAAATCATTATTTTAGACTCTACTCCTTTTACTTATTAAAAAAATAACTGTAAAGCAGCCTCAGGCAAGTCTCTCAGTATATATTCCTGAAGAAGGCGTTGTTATCATAGGAGAGGACAGATCCATGCATGTTATTACTCCCAAAGACCTTCCAGTGAGACAAGATGTGAAAGTGGAAGATAGTGACGACCTTGGCTTTGTGTAGGCCGAGGGTAATAATTTCTTGTGTGTCTAAGTGTTCAAGAAAGAAATACAAAAAGAAAAATAAATTTTTACATAGGAAAAAACCTTATAAAATAAGGATATAAAAATATTTTTGTACAATTATACATTGTGTTTGTGTTTTAAGATAGGTGTTATGATGAAAGAGTGAAATAATTAATTTTAAAAATTAAAGCATAAAAGTTATAGTAAACTATGGTTAATTTATTATTAAAGATTTTAAATAAATTTTGTATAGCCTAACTGCTCAGTTTTTATAGAGTTAACAGAAGCGTACAATAATGTTACATATCTTCACATTCACTCACCACTCACTGACACACCCACAGCTACTTTCAGTCTTGCAAACTCCATTCATTGTAAACGCCCTATATAGGTGTACTACTTTTTATATTTTATTCCATATTTCCTCTGTACCTTTTCTATGTTTATATGTGCTTATGTAAAGGAACACTTGCCACAGTGTTATAATCGCCTATAGTATTCAATATGGTAACATTCTGGACAAGTTGGTAACCTTGGAAGAATAGTTCATACCATACAGCCTAGGTATGTAGTCGGCTGTACTATCTAGGTTTATTTAAATATACTCTGTGATATTTGCACAAAGATGAAATTGCCGATGCATTTCTCTGAACATATCCCCATAATTAAATGATGCATGACTGTTGTTCTAAGAAAGAGGTTCTGAGAAATTGTTTTTAAATGTTGGAAGGAGATTGAAAAATTGTTAACAATTGGTATCTTTTTTACTTGCTCTTAAAAACAATTTAAGATTCACAAGAAGTTGCAGAAATAATAGAGTCTTGTGTACTCTTCATCCCACTTTTCCCAATGAAACATCTTACATGATCACAGTACATTTTAAAAACTATTAACTAAACTGCAGAACTTATTCAGATTTCAACAGTTTTTACTTGAATATCGTTTGCAGGTAATCTTAATTTTCTTAAGTTTTCTGGATTTTACAGCTTTTTTTTCTAAAATATGCATATATATGTAATTAGATGGATATACATAAGATAAATACATACATACCTAAATATCATATGTAAACATATTTATTTATTTATTTGCACAAATATCTGGACTAGGTTTTCCAGAGTAATTTTTAAAATCAGAACATTGACATTGGTACAAACTATTAATTAAACTGCAGAACTTATTCAGATTTCAACAGTTTTTACTTGAATATGGTTTGCAGGTAATCTTAATTTTCTTAAGTTTTCTGGATTTTACAGTTTTTTTCTAAAATGTGCATATATATGTAATTAGACATATATAAGACAAATACATACATACCTAAATATCATATGTAAATATACTTACCTATTTTCTTTGCACAAATATCTGGACTAGGTTTTCCAGAGTAATACTGTCTATCAAGAATAACCAAGGTTTTAGGAACAATTATCTTTATTTGATCATTTATGTATATTCTTCTATACGTCTAAGAAAATTTAACAGTTTCAAGATTTCCACAATTAAAATCATTCCATTGAAATATTATACTACAAAATAAAAGCAATTTCTATTGTTTAATATCAAAGCACACAGAATTTATGTTATTATTTATGCATCCAAAACAGAAATACTCACATTGCCTGTTTTGTTGTTTTGATCGAATATGATCTTTCACAAAGATTGGAAGTTCAAATATGATCTTTCACAAAGATTGCAAGGAAACTTTATCTAATATGAACAATAAGCTGAGCCAGTTATTTTATTATTCAACATTTTGTAGAATTATCTTTTACTTCAGCTGTAATTTTCTTCTTACATTTTCTTTTCTTCAGAAACTTTTTCACAAAATGAAATTCTTCATTGTTCATTCATCAAAAAGTGTTGAATGAATGGCATGTGAATGACAGTAAAGGACTTAAAAACATGATTGAGCTGTTATTCCTGCTGTCGGAGAGATAAAATGTGCACATAGATTATTGTAATGCATGACACAAAGCACTAAGGATCTAAGAGAAATTCAGATAGAGTTCAGAGGGAGGAGTTACTTCAAGCCAGTGGGAGATGTAGCACATTAGTGAGTAAAAGCAAAAACTCTTATGCTGGATTCAAATGTTCTGTTTCTCATTTGCCTTTTTGAAATTTATCTTTCTCTCTGATATCCATTTTACTAATCAGTAAAATGGGAATACTATTAGTATCTATCTATTCACTTGAATTTGATTAGTGGGTGTATTAGTTCGTTTCCATGCTGCTGATAAAGACATAACTAAGACTGAGCAATTTACAAAAGAAAGGGGTTTATTGGACTTACAGTTCCACGTGGCTCGGGAAGCCTCACAAGTGTGGTGGAAGAAGAAAGCCCATCTCACATGGTGACAGACAAGAGTAGAGAGCTTGTTCGGGGAAAACTCCCTTTTTAAAAACATCAGATCTCTTGAGACTTACTCACTATCACAAGAACAGCATGGGAAAAACCTGCCCCAATAATTCAATTACCTCCCACCAGGTGCCTCCCACAACATGTGGGAATTCAAGTAAAGATTTGGTTGGGACAAAGCCAAACCATATCATTCTTCTCCTGGTACCTCTGAAATCTTATGTTCTCACATATCAAAATCAATCATGCCTTCCAAACAGTCCACCAAAGTCTTAACTCATTTCAGCATTAATTCAAAGTCCATAGTCAAAAGTCTCATTTGAGACAAGGCAAGTCTCTTCTGCCTATGATCCTGAAAAGTCAAAAGCAAGTTAGTTACTTCCTAGATACAATGGGGATACAGGCACTGGATAAATACAACCATTCCAGGTGAAAGAAACTGGTCAAAACAAAAGGACAATAGGCCCCATGCAAGTCCAAAATCCAGCAGGGCAGTCTAATCTTAAAGCTCCAGAATGATCACTTGTGACTCCATGTCTAACACCCTGGTCCTGCTGATGCAAGAGGTGGGTTCCCATAGTTTCGGGCAGCTCCACTCCTGTGGCTTTGCAGGGTACAGCCTCCCTCCCAACTGCCTTCATAGACTGACATTGAGTGTCTTCAGCTTTTCCAGATGCACAGTGCAAGCTGTCAATGGATCTACCATTCTGGGCTCTGGAGGACAGTGGCCCTCTTTTCATAGCTCCATGAGGCAGTACACAGTAGAGACTCTGTTTGGTGGCTCCAACCCCACATTTCCCTTCTACTCTGCCCTAGCAGAAGTTTTCCATGAGGGCTCCGCCCCTGAAGCAAACTTCTGCCTGGGCATCCAGGCATTTCCACATATCTTCTGAAATCTATGCAGAGGTTTCTAAACCCCAATTCTTGACTTCTGTGTACCCACAGGCTTAACACCACATGGAAGCTGGCAAGGCTTGGGGCTTACAGCTTCTGAAGCCATGGTCTGGGCTCTATGTTGAACAATTTCAGTCATGGCTAGAACAGCTGGGACATAGGACACCAAGTCCCTAGGCTGAACATAGCAGGGGAACCCTGGGCCCAGCCCACAAAACCACTTTTTCCTCATAGGCCTCCATGCTTGTGATGGCAGGGGCTGCCATGAAGACCTCTGACATGCCCTGAAGACATTTTTTCCATTGACTTGGTGATTAATGCAAATTTCTGCAGCTGGCTTTAATTTCTCCTCATAAAATAAGATTTTTTCAGTAGGATTGTTAGGCTGCAAATTTTTATGCACTGCATCCCTTATAAAACTGAGTGCCTTTGACACCACCAAGTCACCTCTTGAATGCTTTGCTGCTTAGAAATTTCTTCCATCAGATACCCTATTCATCAATCTCAAGTTCAACAGATCTCCAGGGCAGGGGCAAAATTCCACCAGACTCTTTGTTAAAATATAACAAGAGTCACCTTAGCTCCACTTCCCAACAAGTTCCTCATCTCCATCTGAGACCACCTCAGCCAGGATTTCATTGTCCATATCATTATCACCATTTTGGTTGAAAGTATTCAAAAAGTTTGGGAGTCCCAAACTATCCCACATTTCCCTATTTTCTTCTGAGCCCTCCAAACTGTTCCTACCTCTGACTTTTACCAAGTTCCAAAGTTGCTTCCACATTTTTGGATTTCTTTTCAGCAGTGCCCCACTCTACTGGCAGCAATTTACTGTGTTAGTCCATTTTCATCCTGCTGACAAAGACATAACTGAGACTGGGCAATTTACAAAAGAAAGAGGTTTATTGGACTTACACTTCCACCTGGCTGAGGTGGTCTCACAATCATGGTAGAAGGTGAAAGTCACATATCACATGGTGGCAGACGAGAAGAGAGCTTACATAGAGAAACTTTCCTTATTAAAAATATCAGATTTTCTGAGATGTATTCACCATCACAAGAACAGCACAAGAAAGACCTGCCCCAATGACTCATTTACTTCCCACTAAGTCCCTTCCGCAACACACAGAAAATCAAGATGAGATTTAGGTGGGGATACAGCTGAACCATATCAGTGGGTAAAAAAAAAAAATGTTACATGCAAACCTTAAAATACTTCCTGGTACACACATTTCATCTTACTTAACCGTATTAGTGACATTGAGGCTGTCTGCTATCATAGAATTAAGAAAAAGTTCTGGGCAAATACTATGCTTGTATTTCTCTGATAAATTCCTATATAAAACTTTTCATTCCTTTTATCCAGTATGCACAGCATATAAACCTAAAATAAAATTAACATTTGAGTGTACATTTGGAATTGCAATCTCCTCTTTTTTTCTTGCTTTTTAAAAATTTTCTACTAAAATATTTCAAACTAGTCTTATATTTTTCTCACACTGTTCTTATCTCCAGAGTGTTTTTCATTTCAATTAAGCTTATGCACAACCTCGGTTGGTCTTACCAGAGAGATGGAGTCTAGGAAGAAAGAGACATATATTCCAAAGAGTCTTTTTGGTTTGTCTTAATTCCGGTGGTATTTGTTAGCCCTCCACTCTCCCTTACATTGACATACACATTTCCACACTCTAGGTGGGCTTGCAGGTTACCATGTTGCAAACGTGTCATGTGGACTGCTACTCGGCCACCCACAGGAGCAATCCACCAATTGCCACTGAAAATCTTTATGGAGTGGAGTCCTGAACTATGTAAATGATAATTATTATCAGTGTAAGTCAATTTTCTCTTCTTTTCCTCCTCTTCAGGACCTGATGGTATTTATTAAGTAAAACAAAGAAAGAATTAGTCATGAGAATATGACCCAGTGACAATTTGTGCTGGGCCTATTCGAACAACTTGAATTCAAATGGCAGTGTTTCATCCTCATCATAGAGCCCCTTAAGTTCTGCCCACAAAATACTATCTAGTAAAGTTGCATCAAAAAAGTTATTTTTAGAAACAAATAAAAATGATGTTATAGAGGGTATGGGTTTGGGGTGAGACAAGAGTGTCTGTAAATATTACATGAAACAAAAGTTTTTTAAAGTGGTCATTTGTTGTAAGATAGTAGAATTTCCTTGGCTTAATGAAGTTAAAAGACAACTTAATGGATTCTTTCTGCCTAAGCAATTTCGAATTTCTTCAAAATTCTTTAAAAAGTTTAGAAGCACATGCTTCAGAATCTATTGCAAGTTTATTGAGTAATTTATTAATACAAAGGAACCGAGAAAAATAAATCAATGAGAAGAATTTAGCCTAAAAACGTTATCTCAACAGCATTATATCTGCAGTATAGCCACACATATGTGTTAGCCGCTATGGTCATAAATCTTAGTGTCCAAGAGACTCAGAAGAGATGATATACTGCCAGCAGCTATCTATACACAAACACATGATATTTTAATCTATGAACTGTAATCATTCCTTGGAACTTATGACTTGAACATCTAGTCCAAGGCAATTCACTTTTGCATAATTTTACACTGTGCCTTAGGTAATAATTTCATTTCTTGTCTGAGAGACTTTTACAGAACTGAGTGTGCTCCTTCCATTTATAGGTACCAAACCCTCACTGTTTCCCTGCGTTTCCACAGTCATACACACAACCCTAGCACCACTAACTGCCTCCTGAAATCTCAGCCCTCTTCCCTGTTCTCAAAGTCAACCCTAAGCTCTGAAAGGAGGAATAATCAAATTCTGGCACTAGATTTCAACGATCTCCATATTCATGAAGTCTCCCATATTAGTTTGTTCATTCCAAGGAGCTGCCCCTAGATATGGTAATTAGGCTCTTCCTGCTTTTGCCCTCAAGTGTCAACTTCCTTTTCTCTTTTTCTGGATACGTCGAGTTTATATCAATAAATCTCAGTTTTATTTCTTATCCTTAGTGAAACTTCAGCAACTTGTGTGGCTGCCATCTATACAAAGAGTGAGGAGAAAGTAATATGCAGCCTCTGGCATTGGACACACTTAGGTCAGAATCTAGATAGCACTGATCATGTGAATTTTAGTAAATTTAATCATTTTAGAGTGTATAGGAATATAAAAAAGTTTTCAAATGCCATTAAATTGCTACAATTCTACACTATTGCAGAAGGCCAGAAGCCGTTTACAAAGCATAATAACAACAGATGATAGGAATTATCATGGTAACTAAAAGAGAAAAGCAAATGTTTTCAAATTAAGTAATCTTGGAGGCTTCATATATAGAAGAATATTCAGGAACTTCTCTAAAATATTTGCATGAGTATTACTTAGGCCAAAGGTTTCCAAGTGGCAAGATATGGAAAATAAGTTCAGACATGAGTTTTGTAAATAATAAAATAGCTCTCAAGTGAGTCTGATATGGTCTTACACTTTCTCTGCAACCAGCTTCTTTGGAGAACAGACACATCATGATAAAATCAGTTTGCCTAAGGATACTTTAGGGCTCATATTTCTTCATAAAGTATCATCAATCTACATAGCTTTCTTGGGCTATGTTAAATTTGACTGTAAAACATGCTTGTTGTCTGGACACCAATACATACATAGTCAGGTCATAGGGTGATACAAACAGGGAAAAAAGGCCACCATAGATGACAATGAACATGGAATATCCATCTTTCATTATAAAATTAGTAAAATAAACATATTTTCATGTAAACCCTTTCAGGAACTATGAATACCTCTTATTCTAAATAAATCTCTGAACCCCATTGCCTCAGAAAGCAGCTGTGCTGATTAAATTCATTGACATAATTTATTCTTATGTAACAGACTTGTACCAAAAAGTATCACCTGATGCCAAAGCAATAACAGCCCCTTCTCTCCACCTCCTTTGAACGACAGCCACCTTTCTGAGATACCTGCATGATTAGGGTCCAACACATGTGGGTAAGTATCCCCAATACTGAACGTGTAGATTTCAGAGATTCTTTTTTTTTTTTTTTTTTAGAATAAAAAGAATGAAAGAGAGAAAGAAAGAGGAAGAGATTTTAGAAAAAGCGAGAAAAGGAGAGAGAAAGAAACAGCAAAAGAAAGAAAAAAAATTAAAGAGAGAAAGAAAGAGGAAGAGAAAGAGGGAGAGAGAATGGGATTCTTGTTTTATTGCCCAGGCTAGAATACAGTCTAAAAATGGGTATTAAAAACCTCTCTTATGCCAATAATTATGTTTAACAATGGAGACAGGAAGGAATAGGGGATGAAAATAACAAATAAGCAGACAACCAATATTTTATTTAAACCTGTGAAATGCTATGCAATTCCTGGGGAATCATTTACTTCCAGTTATGTGGTCACTTTTAAAATAGGTATAATGTGATACTGAGAAAAATGTATGTTTTGTGGATTTGTGGGAGTAGAGTTCTGTAAATATTTG